>JABFPJ010003648.1:0-15600 GCA_022817425.1 Gryon sp. ZL-2020
TTGCGAGACAATATATTGGTCGAGTAAACTCAGTTATAGTTATTACGTCGTGTACCTATACTTAATGCTGGTAATCAATAGACATGTTATTACACGACAGTTGTAACGACTTGGCAAGTATAGGCGCATATAGACACAAGTGCGTCGCGCAATCCCCGTCGCAAACAAATGTTGCGCGCGATCAACTCTGCGACGAAAACAATATAAACAATGGTGATTAATAAAGCACGGTTTTGAATGACTAAAAAAGAAAAGATAAAATCACCAACTTTATTGCAAAAGAACAATCGGAATTTTACGATTGACTTAAAAGTAATTAACAGCATGTAACAATTCAATTAAATATTTAATCCTCGTCTTTTTGTTGCGCAAAAATTGTTTTAACTTTGTATAAAATTTGTGCAAGAAAAGTGCATTGAAAAAAAAATATTGTAATAAACTGGAATTGCGAAGAAATGAATCCTCGCGGTGTGTTAAAGTTGAATAAGTTGAATGATTGCAAAAATTTGACAATAAAGTTATTGTACTTACGATTAATAATATCTGTATGCAGCATAAATTATATCATGTACATTTCAAATGCGAATCGTATCAATCAAATCTACAATGCCAAAACGACAATTAAAATGATGTTTATTGTTGAAAACAACAAAATCTTTTTTTTTAATTATTATAAAATGAAAATTGAGAAGGAAAATGGTCTATTTCAATATATCCCAAGTTCTATTTATATTATTTATCAATGGTTTGACAGAGTTGCTTCTTTTTTCCGCGTTATTTGTATCTGTTTGACAGTTGATATGACACAACGATGTTTATTTCTATTATAACAATGGTTTGCATTCACAATGAAAGAACAAAAATTGTATACCGTCGAAAATGTATTGTAAAAATAAGCGTCGGTTATGTAAAAATGAAACAAATTATAAAAAAAAGCAAAGCCGAACAAGAAATGCAAAGTTATTACGTGACAGTCAACGGCATATCTTTTGTCCATATATAAACATATATATAATTAAAATAATAAAAAAAACCAGTATTCGATTTTGATGAAAAATAAATTTGAAAATGAATTTTGGACGAATCATTGAAATTTGATAGTTTTACTATGTGTTATAGTAGAATTTTGCAAAGTAAGAATAAAATCTTTTGCAATTTTCGCAATATTAATAAACTATCCAAATTATCCGGATTATTACTATACAGTAATATAATAGTTCGAATAATTCTAGTTGTTTATTCGCAACTACTATTATAAAAATGACAGCAAAAAAATGTTTTTCCTAACTACAGCTATTTTTGCGAGAATAATTTTGAATAATATCTTATAAATAGAAGATAATCGTATCGAATTTCGTTAAGTATGGTATTTCACTGAGTGGATTGCGAAAAGTGTCTAAACGCACGTGTCAGCTGAGTACGGAGTTGCGTTTAAGAGGCGTCGAAAGAAACAAAAATGAGGTCAATCGTATATGACTACGCGCAAAAACCCGAGTGTGTCCACGACGGTCATGTGTGCTTATTTATATGTTTGTGTATGTTCATATGTACTTATATTTGTACTTATATATATATATATATAAACATATGGATCTATGTCATTTGGGCTAAAATGACATTTTGGCTAACCATTAAAAGTATATCTATATTCATATTATATATAGATATATATGTAATGATTAGCCTAAATGTCATTTAGCCCAAATGACATAGATCCAAACATATATATATATATATATAAACATATATATATGTATATATATATATATATATATATGCACATATATGTATGTATGTATACGCAAAAGCATGTGCAGGCGCACGTGTGCGCACTTGCCGGAAGTCGTTATGTCGACACATCGCGTTGACGGTCGCGTGTGTGTGAGCGTTTAAAGGTGAGTAGGAAAAGAAATCAATCAATAATACAAACGCAAAATGCTCATTACAAACGTCGCGCGAACAAAAGCAACCAAATGGACTTGCCACTAAACTGGGCCACCATCACCCCATCGCAAATAAATCCGTCCGACCGGTCACTTCAACGTCCAACAATTTATTTCAAGTTTATTCAAAGTTTATTGTCTTTGAGTTACTTAGTTAGAGCTACGAACAATAGTTAGAAGTTCAAGTTTGAATACTGGAATAATGTGTTTTACCATGCAAATTACAACATTTTAGTGCTTTGCGTTGACTTAACTTGTTAGAGCAATCAAAATAGTTTGACTGTAATACCATGAAAAGATGTTCTTTTTTAGAACTCGTAAAAGTGATACTTTGATTTCAACATTTTATGATGTATAATTTAATATTGCGCTCATTTTCGGGGACAAAAAATGTTTCCGAATGATTAATCATGGGAAGGCAAGCAGCGAAGACATTTGAAACAATTTCTATTTCAGTCACGGATTCCTTCTTATTACAATTTATGATAATATTATGAGATATCTTTTGATTTGACGACCAGAGCGATCTTGACTTGAGATATACTTGAATGCAGTCATGAAAATATATTGATAAGATAATCAGTTTTTTTTTGTCGTCCATTACATAAAGACATAAAGAGTCAATGTTAAATAATAATTGATTTGAATTAAAACAATTGTTTTCGCAAATAGGCAAAACTCAATTGCGAAATAATGAATTTGATTTCAAGTTTCGTGCAGAAAAACTGGCAAAATAATATTTCGTTCAACAAAATTCTTGAATAACTTCTTTTAGTTGTTATTTTGCTCTTCGTATCCGGCGAGTTATTAAAACTATTATTCCGTATATTGACCCAGTTAAAGCTTTTTAAGTATTCAAAGCAGACGATTTTGAACGAAGAAAAAGTTGAGTGAGAAATTATTTTCATTCGTACCTTCAAATTAAAATAATCAGAATGAAATGAAAATAAAATGAGATTAAGCGATGTAATCAAATTGAAAACTACATTAGCGTATTCTATCTGCAAAAAAAAAACTTATTTCAAAAATACCATTGAATACGTTCTAATCGTATAAATTATGTCACAGTTATTATAACAATCATAATAAATAATTCTTCCATTGCATAACAAGTGGATTTTTTTCTTGCTCAATTATTCCGCTGTACTGACTAAATATAGTTTTAAATAATTAGTTTAACTGCGTAACATAGAAAGAGAGAGAGAGAGAGAGAAAGAAAAAAAAACGTAAATATTTAATAAATAAAATCCACTCTTTTTGTACCAAATCATTTTCTATTTTTCCTTTTATTTCACACGAAACATCTTCATTACATTAATTAGTTTCAATTAAACGTTGCGTTTGGTCAGTAATTAAACAGCAAGTAAAAGAAGTGAATTCGAAAAAGCTCGGCGAAGAAAAAAAGGCGATAAATGAAGGAAGATAAGTGAACGTTAAGACAGATTGAGCGATAAAAATGAGCATCGTAATGCGAATAAATATGAGCAATTTTCGTATCATTTTGAAGCGCTTGTTCGATCGAGCGTCTAACGTTGTATTGTCTTTGTGTGTTTGCCTGCCAAGGTCTCGAGGTTCTATCGTGCGTGACGAGGCTTTCGGTTGGTCACGAGTATATTTACACGGAACACGGATAAAAAGGAAATATGAAACAAGTTGGGAGTGCGCGCGCCACACTGCAACTAGCCATTTTCTCGAGATTGCGTTACGTGTCTAATGTAAAACACTTGTATCTGTGTCGTGCGACCTAAGTGGAATGAAAAATAGCGGGAGGTTTGTCGGACGGACGATTATTATTGCAATGTGAAAGTGCCAGCGACGCCGCCGCATACGCGACACATTTCAGTCGCCTTTTTCCATTTTCCCATTGACAATTTGCAATTTCTTTTGAACCCACTCTCTTTTACGCTTTATCTTTCGCTTTTTTTTAACATCGCAACTTGTTTCGTCCCTTTTTTTCAAAAGCAATTTCATTTCTCCTGAACTCAATGCGAAATACATTGATAACTTTGTGTTTGAATTTGGATCATTATTTGCAAACTAGTAATTGTGTTGTAATTAGCGTCGCTGGGATTAATGAGATTTTGTTGATGGTTTTTTTAATGATACACAGTAAACAATTTCTTGTTAAAATTAGTATCTAAAAATATGTATTTTACACTGACTTGTGTAAAAGTAATACTTATTCTTATATACACGCATACAAATAAATTTAGAAATTTTGCTGTGTAAAATCGCAAAGAAAACCTATACTTTTGTCTGTATTATTTATTTATTATGATTTTTAAATATAAAAATTACTATTTGCACTCTAAAATTAATCATTAAGAACTCAAGTTTTACATAGTAATTTTTATGTTTAAAATCATAATAATCAATCCAGACGAAAGTATAGTATTTTAACACTTTTTAGTGTAAAAAGTTTACACATTTACGATGTACATTTACGTAAGTGTACACATTTACGATGAAATCTAGATATTTTTTACTGCGCATACAATTTTTGCTTTATTTTGTTTTATATAAAAGTAATAAAGAAAAAGTAAATATGACTGTACAAATATAATATGGAAAATATTTTTTACATTCTTTAGCTTATTTTTTCCATGGCAAAAGTTTTACAACAAAAATGAAACAATAAGCGGAACATTTAATATTTTATATTAAAATAATCGCATTTTTGCATGTACACACTCAGAGAAAAGTGTCATGAAAATTTACTATGTTTAATAGTAGTTTGGGAATTTTTGCAAAAGAATATAAATTTTACTATGTTTTCGTTGAAATTTACTATGTTTATATTGAAATTTACTCTTAAACATAGTAAAATTTGTATTCTTTTGCAAAAATTCCCAAATTACTATAAAACATAGTAAATTTTCATGACTCTTTTCTCTGGGTGCATTGTTTTATCTAAAAGAAACATAAATATTTTAAGGTAAAAATAGTGACTGGACAAAATGCGAGTTACAAAGTTGAGTAATTAAATCAAAACCTCCGACGATCGAATTCAATGACTGCGAAAAGAATTGCAGAAACAAAGTAAAGCGAGAAGTGAATGAATTCATTCACTGAGCATCAATAATTGCGTTGGGAGTCTTTGGAGTCTCGCGCTCGCGCGATTGGTAAATATGGGCTGTGAAATCAAAGGATCAACAAAGCTGAGCGGCGTTTGAAGTCGGCTTCGTATTAACTTGAAATAAACCGTTTGACGAATGTTTTCCAATGGCAGCGTCGGCATTGAAAATTATCGAGATTTGACGTGTCAGCGGAGTGTGTTATCAATTGCGAATCATTTCAATTTGATGATTCTGCACGCGAAACATGATTTATGAAGTGTCAATTGAAAACGTATTTGTGTTGCCAAATTTACAATCAAACCCACAATTCTTGCCTTTAAACAATTTGTTATTTGATTAACCAATTTGCAAAAATAATTTAGTCATTCAATTTAATAAAAAGCAGTTGATAAAAAGTATTTATTTATTATTTATATATTACTTATTTGCTAAGTAAACTTATTATTTAAAAAACTTGTATTTAAAAAAAAACTACATGCTGTAGAAACAATTTTTACATAACAATGGTATAATAAAGTTTATAAAAAGTATAGTACTTTTTATGACATTTTTATTAGGCGTGTTATGATTTCAAATCATCTTTCCCGATTTTTCAAATCAAAAAAGTATAAAAGAAATCGGAATTGAAAGAAGAAAACGGCGCACAAATATCCGAAAATCGGTGTGAAATAGGGCCAAAAATGGATTTGCGATATGAATAAAGAGCACGCGGGGTTTTGCATCCGCAGCGCGACGAGTGGATTATGTAAGCATAAGCGAAGTAGGTGGGTAACGTGCAATGGGTATAGTATAATGTTATAAAACGACCTACAAATTACGGGCTTCGTTTTGCGCGCCGAGTCTCTCGCAGAGAACTTGTCGTCTCTCTTGCACTCGTTCGCTCCACATTACAGCCGTTTCACTCGCGCTCTCCTTTACGGCGTATATCCGTTCGCGTTTATCCCAACATCGACGCGGATGATCGAACAGACCCGCGACTCGATAATTAAAGGCTGCCTCTGTTTCGTTTCGTTACAATGCATACGCAGAGAGAAAGAGAGAGACAGAGAAACAACAGAGATAAATAGATAGAGAGAGTTTTTGCCTTGCTTTTCGATGTATTCAATACATCATTAATAAATGAACATTTAAATGTCATATTTAAGAGCAGATTTGTTGCGTTTAATGATTTCAATGATAACAAAATATTATTTTTCTCACAGGTGCATCGAAAATACATCTTTTCTTCCCTCAAAAGTGGAACGAAAGTTGTAGTTTTCTTCCCAAAGGAAGGGAAAGCAATTTCATTCCTTAAATAACGTAATAGACGTGTACTTTTCTTCTCTAGGGATGGAAAGTAGGGATGGAAAGTTATTTTAGTCACTTGGGCAGGGAAAGTGCCCTTTTCCTCCCTAGGGATTTTTCGGAAAATGGCATTTTTTCTTCCCCCGTAACGAAAAATATCGTACTCAACTAGGGAGATGATCAGAAATCCGTTTTTATCTCCCTTGTTGCATAATATACTATTTTCCTCCCTAGGGAGGGAAAGTGCCACTTTTATCCCACTCTTCGGAGGGGAGGAAGCTTTTCGATGCACTTGGAAGAAAATCTTTTCTCCCTAGTTGCGGAATATACTATTAATTCATTTTTACAGTAGAAATGGTTTTAAATATTGTAAAATATTATAATAATGATGGAATAGTAAATTTATTGATTTCATTAGCCGCTAATTCATAATTGATGATTATTATTATTATTATGATAGAAAGGCGAACGAGCAAGCAAGCAGTAAACGCATTGTAATTTAGAGCAATGGCGAAAACGCATAAGCATAATTAATAATCAACACACTGAAAGTGAAGCATCATTGCGCGCGCTCACTTTTGGCGTCAACGCGAGAGACGTTTAATCCGGCAGACTCACAAATGTCCGTCCGGATTCGTTTTTAAATGTGCAAATTGAAATTTGCACGACGCATGAATAAATTAATATGCATCGCCATGTCGCACAATTATGGACATTCGAACGATTCACGATTGCCGAAGATTGAGTAGCATATTAATTAGAGTTTGCACCCAAATCGATTTGCTTTTGTCCTCAAACCAAAAGCATTTCTAAACATAATCAAAAAAATATGTAATAAATAAAATATCTTACAAATTAAAATTTACTTTTCAACAATAATTTAATTATTATAAAGTAAATGAAGTAATCAAAGTACATACATAAATACATAAATAAAGATTAAAAAATGGTGATAATGAAAACGTCATTTATTTTTGTGATCGTACAAATTTGACTTTTATTAGTGGAGAGACAAAAAGGCGAGAGGTAATATGTGTCTTGAGGAATAAAAATACCGCAAACGAAACGGGTTACGTAAACTTTGCGTAATTGAAGGCGATGCGCTTTGTCGCGACACAAACTCCGTCTTACATAAATTCTTCGATGTCGATGCGTTCACGTGCTTATCCCGGAAGCGACGAAAATGTCGAGCGACTTTATAGAAGAATTCGTTTGTTTTGATTGCGCGGGCGTTTAAACGCTTAATTACATGGAGAACAAAGTGCGCGAAAAATGCGACTTTTCAATTTTCCAACTGTTACATTAAAATTTTATTAGTTTAAAAGCAACATTCACTGTAAATTTTATTTGCGAAACGCATGCCATTAATTTAACGAAATTCCAAAGCAGTTAACGCATATTTATGTAATCTACATTTAATTACTATTACAGGCTCATAAATATTAATTGTTAATTTGTATTTAGATTAACTGATCGATAAACTGACCAAAGCATTACGATAATCAATTTTTTCTTTTCAGATTCAATTTTTTCTGTTCATTTGCTGTCGCGAGATTTTGGGTACACGAAATGATTGAAGTTTTGATTGAAAACATATGACGAATCAGATAAAAGAAGTTTGTTCGAAAATCAGTTTTGATATATCTTTAATCAAGATGTAGTTTAAAAATCCGTTGAAGGAAATGGTTCCATTAAATTCGATATTACTAAAAAAATAACAAATAGAAACATTGATACCAAATGTTGTAATCTAAAAATATTATAAATTATTAAAAAAGAAGTATGAAAATGATAAAACTAGAAAAACAAGTTACAAAGGCAATTAGCTTTGTATATCAGAATACAATTTCTGCTATTTTCAGCACTAAATTGTAGCGCTGAATGGCGTGAATAATGTAATTTAAAAACATTTGGCATTTGAATTGATATCCCGAACAATAACTCAACTAAATTTGAGTGTACAAATTTGAGTGCAAACGCGAATTGGGTCTGGTTTTGTTCATGAATGAAAATAGGTCTTTGCGGTGATGACAATGTCGAAAGTTGTACATGTCGACATCATTTCACATTCGCAATGACAATTTCCGTGACATTTAATTCACATATGAACTCGACGAAAAAAAAAAGTTTAAAACCGGGGAAAAATATTGCGCGTGAAAAATAAAAGGGCCAAAAGAATGGCGGAAGGAGAGCGCAACACTTATTTGGATGAATGGTGGATGGAGTTACGCCGCCCGAGTAACTAATGATTTGACAACTGTGACCCACTGCGAGACCGGAATAAACTGTGTGCGCACACATGTTTGTGGCCATGTGCCTCATCGCCGGAAACTCACTACGACGAGGAGAATAAGAAGAAGCAGAAGAACATGAAAACCAAGAAGAAACAAACAAGAAAAAAAATAAAAAAAAGAAGAGAAAAAAAGTTACAGCATTGCACGAAACGCTAAAGGGTTAACGTACTCTGAGATGTATGTAGAAACGCGGAGCGAAAGAATGCGATCGTTTATGATTATGATTTTGCGCCAAAGAATACGTTCTAAGCAAACTGAATTCACCATTTTTGTGAAATCATGAACGAGATTGTTCAATGTAAAACATTTTTTACTTCACTTTTCAATTCAACTATTGATTAAGTCAATTTAAAATAATAATTCCGCTAACAGTTTTTTCTTTTTAACGACAAATTGTCTTTTTCTCTTATATCAATTCGCTTTTTTGCGTCGTTAAATTGAATCGTCGTAGTTTCTCGACTTTGCATACATTTTTCGTTTGAATGATGAAAAAAGGAGGGAAAAAAATGGAAAGAAGAAGGTAAGAATAAGTGTAAAGATATCTTACCTTAACAGGCGCCCCGAATATCGGAATCACAATCTTTTCGTGCTTCACCGAGTCGTTCATATTGGCTCGTATTTGACGGTCACGTTCGCGTAAACGTTCCCGTTCAACACTGTAAAACAAAATAAAAGCACATTAGTAATCTCACAATATTGCTACAGCATTTATTAATGTACCTTACACATTATAAATCAGATTAATCAACTCCGCGCGGAAAATTAATTAACTCTCAATTCTCAATTCGTATTGCAATCTCATCGATGTGTTTCTTATTTTCGAAATAAAAAGCGAAATATTGTAATTACACTTTTTGATCTTCTTTTAATCGCATCTTCGTGAGACTTACAAGAAATACAACTTTTCATTATATAAAAAAACAAGGCGGAAAAACATTTTTAACTAAAACAGAAACAAAATGTAATTATAGAATTCCATTACAGTGACGTCATCGTCTTTTTTCCATTCATGCCTATTAATTGAATGTCGTCACTGGATTATCTTTATCGTAAATTATCGGTTCAAGTGTTTAAATCCCGGTAGCAGATGATGTGAAAAAGCAATAAAATGTTGAAAATATTTTGTCACAATGTTTCGCTTGCTATGACAAAATAAATCGATGTTACCGAAAAACTGGTTTTCGTCCGAAAAATGATGTAAAATAATTTTTTCTTCTTTTTTTGAATACTTTGGTTCGTCGAGATAATAATGTATTAGTAGTTAGCTTTAGTCTTTGTATTTAGCAGGTATCTTGACTGTACAGATGTTCGACGAAGGAAATTGCAGTTTTATGGGATGGCCAAAGAAGAAAAGCCTCGGTTTAACACAGGTGTTGAAGTAACGAATTCATTACAACGTGTTATCAGGCCCGACGTATAATTAATTCTCGTTAATTGTGAGCCATTTGGAATAGCAATGAAGAGGATGATTTATACTGCTTTGGGAGCAATTTATATATTTGCCCGGCAGATACGTATTAACTGTATATTACGTTTTAACAACGTTTGATCTGATATATTGAATATAAATGTATATACACACATTTTTTTATACAAAATTAATTCCTTAAATTTAAACATTTTTGTAGATTCTGATTTGTTTTTTACTTGTCAAGTGTAATTAAAAAATAATAAAATAAACAAATGTCAGAAATCGTTTTATTTTTAGAAACTCACAGTCACGCAAAATGATAATCACAAAGCTGATCGATGAACAATAATAATTAAAAGTTGAAAAATCATATCTGAAAAGTTATAAATAGATTTGGTTAATAAGCTTAAAAATGTAGCATTTTTATAACACGAATGTTTGTCGTTGTTGGAAAAGTCATAAACATTTTGAAATACTAAACAAATTGTGAAAATGAACAAAGCAAAGTATAATAGTGGATTAAAATGAAGTGATTTCTGTATAAAGTTGGTATTTTTGGTTAATAAATGTATTTTTGAGTTTAAATTATTGAATCACTTGGTTATAAAAAAATGCTTCATTATATGTGCGAGCATTTATTTTTGTTTTCTTCACAAGATTTACGTCATATCAAAGCAGTCGCTGTAAACTGATTTAAATAACAATCATTTTTATATCCAAAGATCCATTCGGGTATAAATAAATCTATCATTCTTTGACAAAGAAAACATATAAGGCATAAAAATAAAAACAAAAAAAAGCTTTTTAAAAATATAAAGTTTCAAAACGACACTGTTTTTATGAAGAATTTTTTAATTTTTTGAAATTTGTGATTTGACATTTTTGAAATTTGAAATTCACAAACTAAAATTAAAATTTACCTTGAGTGATCATTTGACCGAAAATAACTCATTTTGAGTTTTCAATTTCACCGGGTTAATGTTTCAAAATTCACAAAAAAAATATACTTAATGACTTAGTTCATTGACATGTTGACGTCATGAATGTTTCTACAACACTGACCGTTTGTCATATCATAGTCACTAGGTAATGCAGGAACATTGTTATCTAGTGATTTTCGTATTCATAAGTTTGTGTCTTATTACTCACTAACCCGTCATAAATCTTGGGTTTTGACAGAAAACTGTGTCCTTTAAAATAATGCCATTTGAAAAATGTATCGTTAAATTAAACGCATTTTGATTTGTAGTCAATGTGAAGCAAATAAATGAAACAATGCAATATTGAATTTTTCAATAAACTTGAACGAAATAATACATGCATTGTGCTGAAATATTCGATAAAAGCTTTTTTAATTTATCATATTTATTTTACTGATTTATAACTTTTTAATTGAAACTTCAACGATTTGGTCATTTTTACTTTTTCTGTATCTGAAATACCTTTTTCTTTTATTATTTAAATAACGTGAAAGATAATACGTATGCAATGTATAAAAGTATGAATGATTAATTGTATTTTATTTTTTATAATTAATAACATATTTTATTATACATTTTTTTATAATTATAATTAATTATAAACAACAAAAGGTTTTAGAAATATTCATTATTTCAATTAATCCAAATTTTATCATTTTTCTTTTGTATAATAAATAAAATAAATAAATAAATAAAAAAAGCAGTACTTTTTATCAATTCTCAAAGATAAAAAAGACTGTTTAATTCTTATCGTTCATTTGTCGAAATAAACCAAAGCTAAGTACCAGTATTCATTGAACCTTATAATTAATATGCAATACATGTTATAGACCATTTTCAGTTTTATTAATAGAAAATGAACATTTTGGTTGTATTACAATATAGCGTAATACCCATTTAATCAACAGCATTAAATCTGATGAATTAGGATATGAAGATCAATAACGCATTACGAAATAGAATTCTATTCACTATCATTTGAAAATTATATACCATAGGATAATCTTAATTTACATTTGAAGGCAATTGTTTCAAAACTCTTTACAAATATGTAATTTATCGCTATAAAGTACACAGCATTTTAATTGAAAATTAATTGTTTAATGTCATAGTTACAAGGATATAGCAGAAATAATTTGCTTAAATAACTTAAGCCACACAATTTTGTTATTGAAATTTGATTTTGTTTAATGTTATTTTATATTTATTTATTATTTTTATATTATTATTTATTTTATATTTTATGTTATTAATATTTAATTAATAGTTCAGTATAATTTATAAAACAAACATTTATTTTGACGAAAGAAAATCGAGAGAAAATGTGTAATTTGCTTTTACTTTTTTTACAATTTTTAAAATATGCATATTTGTGTAAAATAGGAAAATTCACTCGAAAAATACTCTGAAATCAAATTTATCGATAAATCGAAACAAAACTTGTACATTCGTTGGGTAACGAATTGGCGGTATTCGACTTTGTTACTAAAACACGGATGCAAAAGCAACATCTGCTTTTGTTCAATCGGATAAAATGGCTTGCAATGATCCCCGGCGTTTTCAAGCTTTTCGAAAATTTCGCCAATGTTACACAAGCGAATAATTGTGCGATGATCACTATCAATTTCTTTTTCTTCAATGTAAACCATTCGTTTTATTCAGTGGCTCGCATTTTCATTTACTATGAAACTTTTAATGAAAGAATCGCCTAGCAAAATGTTCAACTTTCAATACATAATTACCGCTTTTCCAAATTTGTTTTTTTCAATTTTTCAACAAATTTTTCTATTTTTTTCTAAATATGCTTTAAATTATTTAAAAGCAATTAATACAAATACACTGTAAAAAAGCTGTAATTTTAAAAATTGTGTTCTAACCTAAAAACTATTAATTTCTTTATTAATTTTGAATATATTAATCTACTTCATTTTTGTATATATAATATATTTATAATAATAATAATAAATGAATAAATATAATTAATTTGTAATCAATTAATATAAAAATAAACGAAATAGATCCTAATTTGTTTATTAGTTGTTAATCATGTGCGTGTTACATGAAGAGTTAAATGTAAATGAAATTATACAGTTCAGTTACAATATTTCGTTCGTGTAACTAAACACAAAGCAAATATAAAAAAAAAAAGATTATTACATTACATAAATGTTGTACGTGTGTGTTGGAGCGTTCGTGGCTAATAACGAAGTGCTTTGTTTACGCGCACGACGTTTCTCTTCCTTTCACGTACTGAATGCGCCTGAAAGTGCGCAAATATAACAATACAACGAAAATGTAATTCCCGCGAATGTAGTTCTAAAAGCTCATCGATGATTAATTATTATTTCGCAAAATAAGCGCTAACATTCAAGGACTAAAAGCAGATGTCACGTTTTTGGGGTTTGCAATTTTGAAACGTGATTCTTTGTCCTTTAAAATCGAAAAATCAAAACTTCATTAATCTTTTATTCCGATTCCATTCAAATGCAAATTTAACTCTTATTTCGATTTGTTGTTGATATTTGTTTTGCCTTTTAAGAAAACTGTAATAATAATAATAACACAAAATGTAAATTGCAAAATTTGAGTTTTCAATTAAAATACATTGCATAAAAGGAGTAAAATTAGATGGAGTATATTTTTGATACAAAAGGGGTTATTTAACTCGATGATATAAAAAGATTGATCGATCGTCTGGCGTAGTTTATATATTATAGAAATTCACATAATGACGAATTTATTGATTACAATTTACCAATTGCGTCTCAACGATTTGAAAACGTCAGTAAAAATTGATCGAATGTAATGTATCTGAAACGATACGTCTTGTTAATGCGATGTAACGGATTTTTGATGATATATAAAGAATTGTTGTCAAAATGTTACATCCACATGGTTGGTTTGGTAGTAACATCATCAAAAAATAATTGATTTCAAAGATATTCCGAGACATGCGAAAATTATTAATCGTTGTCTGAAATTTATCGACAGAACTAAATGTATGTCCCGACTATTGTTATTATATTGTTTTTTTTAATCGCATCTATTATTTAGAGTTTTGTTTTATAGAAAATAAATTAACTGTATTAAAAATATACAAATAATTAATAATTTTATATAAATATATATATCATTAATTAACTTTATTTCTTTCATTATTATTATACTATTTTATATACGCAATTCATATTTTTCATATTAAAAAAAATAACTGAACATATTTAATTTTAACCTTATTTGATTATTATTATTATTTTAATTATTATCTCCAGTAAATCATATATTGTTCATACATAAAATATACATTAACAATATATTATTCAAGAATTCATATATTGACCATATATTGATCATATATAAACCATATATGGAATACATTTGTACATTGTTAATGCACTACCAATATATGGTTCATATATGGAAAATATGCAAATATATATGGTCAATATAGTATCATATATGGACAAAATATGATAGTTTTATATTAGGGATTATCAATGAATATCTTATGTCTTCTTAATTTGCTTCATATATAATGTGAATGAATGCATGAATGAATGAAAAAAAAGGTGTCGTTGAAAATGCGAAAAATAGTGCGATTAAATGCAACGCAAAATATGTTGAAGAAGGAAAAAGTTGATGGGAATTTCAAGCGAGATAAAAAATGAAGGGCAATTTTTCGCTGTCCCAACGCGTATTGATATACGCGCGCAACGTCTTAGTGAATTGAAAGAAACCATCCTCGGATTGTTCTTTGCAAGCAGCCGCGATCTGTCAGCCCGCGTGACGAGATTTACGATGTAATTTATTAGACTGGTTGAAATGGACATTACCGCGGCCCCCGCACTCCCGACAAATATCGATTCAACCTCGTAGGCCGCGAACCTTTTCATTATGTAACACGCGATGATAATATTTTCGGCTTATTTACAACATCGATTCGACATTATATTTTAACGCTACTTTGCCGCTGCATTCAAGTGACAAATGGCTTCAACTTTATGGCCATAATTGGAATTCCTTATTTCATTAAATTTGCACATTTATTTATAACAAATTATTCAGATAAAAGTTTCCTTCCGTTTTTACATTATATTATAAACTCTTTCTTTCTTATTATAACTTTTTATTGTGACGTTTTTCCTTTGTCCAAAATGGTTACTTTTGTTTTGCCGTTACTGAACAAACGGTTCTTGCAAAAATTGCGAATTCGCCGAGTGCCATATATATACGCAGCTTCTTTTGCTTATCGATTGGACAAATAATACTATTATACCTTTATGTCTTGCATTTATGTAAATCTCTCGTTTCACAATATTTGTGTTATTTTTAACGAAATACGAGTTTATGGATACTTAATATAGATATTTAAACAAGTATATTTTGGTTTATTGAACAATTTTATTACATCAAATGAAACTCAACAAATGTAAGTTTTAATTTTTTTGAGTTACTTTTTGGACAAACATTAGCCAATAGTTATATACAGTAGAACCTGTGAAGAGTCCATATTTGTGTCTTTGTTTACACTGTGAAGAGTCCACTATTTCTCTCCTTTTTTAACCTATGTTTTGGTATAAAGAAAAAAAGATGACAATAGTGGACTCTTTG
>JABFPJ010003649.1:0-15596 GCA_022817425.1 Gryon sp. ZL-2020
ACAAAACAGAAAGATGAAATAAATAATTTTTCTATATATTTGAATACAAGATGAAAAAATCAAACGCGTTTTTCTCAAAATGTGTAAAAGAGGAGTTAATTGGTTTTTCCTTTAAGCCACAGATATAGTTTGAATTAAATTACAAATTGTTCTCACATTAAAAATGTATCACCATTAAATTTTCATATTTAATAGCTATTTTTAACATTAACATTTGAAAATGATTTTAGACAAATATTTATATATTATTATATAAAATAGTTTTTCAGGAGTTAATTTAATAACATTTTATCTTAATTTAATACAAATTAAATAGTATATTTTATAAAAAATCTAAAATACAAAATTATCATACATAAACATCATAACTAATTTTAATAAATCACAATAATTAAATTCTTTCTTAAAAGTAAAACAAAATTTGTTAAACAAATTAAATATAATAGTTTTTATAAAAATGTTATTGCATTCAATGAAAAATTAATTCTAACAACTAAAACATTGACGAAATGTGAAATTATTCTATTCTATTGCAATGATTCACTGAGTCATTAACATGAAATGACATATTGTATTATTTATGGACATATTCCATGAATGATTTGTACAAGGATGAATTCATTCAATTATAATAATATAGACATTAATCTATAAATACATGAAACGGACGCATTACTGAAATGATAAACCATAATAGGGTCTGGAAACTTTGGACGTCGCACACGTGTCAAAATACTGTATAATTTTATTTCATCCTTTTCCCCTTTTATTATTATTGTCATTATTTTAATGACATACGTGTAGTTATCATTTTTTGTAATCTAAATAACTAAATGAATGTTAATTGATCATCTTTTTCATTTAAATTGTCATTTGTACGTCATTTTCATTTCCAGTTGTCCTTTTCATTAATTCAATTTTCATTCCATAATTAAAAAATTGATTATTTACTGTGTGTAAAACTAAGAAGTATAAGTATATATATTTATAAAATTAAAATGATATTCAGAAACTGATATTGATTAGTTTAAAAAGAAACAAAAAATAATAAAGTAAAAGACCGTTAAAAAATATGACAAATTTCGAGACCCTTTTGATCATGATTTTATGAACATACAGACTTGATATGTTATATTTGGGTCTAGAATGAACGAAAGATCTGAATTACGGTAAGTAGTCAGAGCGACTTACGTGCAGAGGTGTACCGAGTCGCGAGAAGTAGCCCCCCTGCAAGATTCCCACTCACCTGGAAAGAACCAGGAGAACAAGTGTGACCATGAAATGGAGCTTACTTGCACAACAGACAATAATAGCAAGACCAACGAAATTAACAGCGAATCTTTTTCTTTCTTTTTTTTTGTTTGCTTTTTTTTCAATGTCTAAACATCGACATGGACAACACAATAATCGCGATGAGTGGGAACCCTGCGTAAAATTGCACTTATATGATCGATAACTGTTTCGACTGAACCAATGAATTGAATTTATTTACTGATTGATTGACTGATTGATTGATTGATAGATTGATTGATTGACAAGCTTTTGACATTCTTCCAAATTAACAAAAGAAGCAAGTAGCAAGCCCCATAACTACGTTCTCTGCATTCTTTTTCAAAAATGTAGTTTCATGACTTACAACCTACATGTTGAAAATGACTGATGTTTCTATATGTAATTACTTTATCTTTGTACAGTTTATTACTATGCAAAGCCATGCTCAAATAATTGCATGAAATTTGCACAAATTACATTTATTTGTTTTGTATCAATCGATAATATACCTGTGATGTATTATTATTATATATTATATTAATGGTATTCTTCTTAAATATAATGAAATGCAAAAAGTACACAGTTACTTCGTAGCTCTTGCACAAATGAAACAAAGTAAATGGTATATTAGAGCGATACATTATTTATAAATAATAAGTTTGTATAATAAAATAATCATTGTCAACATGTATAAGTTTCATGTAAATGTTGAATGATGACTTTTGTGGTAATGGAAAACTAGAAACAAAGAAATTTGTTTGCAGTTATGGATTTGATCAATCAAGCGGGTTCGAGCTCGAAAATAGCAAAGACTTACTTTGATCGTACTAGCGGAATACTAAATACTTTATTGGTACTTTCGATTTCGGAGGGTTCTAGAATTTTGTGATGTCGACGAGGTAAGGCAAAACTGTAATAGAAACGTATGAATGGTATACAGATACTATCTGTAACGTATTTCAGAGTCGTTTTTCTCTTTTTTTCTTAAATTTTCATTTTTTTCGTCTTCGTTTGTACAATTTCTGTTTGAATTTTCAAGCGCGAAACAAATGTTAGTAAATCAAATTAACAAACAAGTAACAAATCCGTCATTTTGACGCGATTATTTACAATGCGACCCTTGTTAAGTAGCGGACAAGTTTAGACAATTTTAAAGCAGAGCTATTAGTTTCTTATTTTTTTTGCTAGGAAGGTGCGTTTGATTTTTGAACTCTTACTTGGGTGCGATGTCCGAATATCGAGAATCATGGTGTGACGAGCCCTGGTGTGGTTCGTTTATTCTTTCTCGGTCGCTGTAACCAGTTGGTATGTCGTGATAACTCTCGTGGTAGCTTCCTGGATGATACCTACCATGAACAAACTTCTTATCTGGCACACTAAAATTTAATCACAACAATACTTATATTATTATTTCATATATTAATTGATTTGTGGAAAATGTTTACCCTGAAAAAGGATTCAATCTGTACACGTTATATTTATTAATTATTGCAGGGTAAACAATTTAAAATCATTTATTTGTTTCCATTCAATGGATATGGAAAAAGTGCTTAATCAAGCAGTCATGGTGTATTTTAATCAATATAATATTAATATAATATTTAATATTGTATTTAATATTCAATATATAATTTAATATTATATTTCATATAATATTAAACTTGCAGTGCAAGATTGTAATTAATTTTGTTAAAACAATTTTAATTGAAAATCTATAACTGTACATTTGATTTAAACATTTATTATTTTTAAAAAATACTTATTAAATGTATTTTAGGAATCAAAGTATACGTAGTACAATATTTCTTGTCATTTTTAATGCAATTATTGTCTAAAAATGTGAATTTTATACCGTCTTGCCAATCATATGCAATCCTAGATATCTTTACACTTTTTGGTGTAAAAAGTTACTCCTAAAAATCTAGATATTTCTTATTGTGTACGGAGAAACTACATTGATCCATTTTAATAATGAATTATTCAATCAGAGATGAACTATATTATTTCAAGGAATGTAAATTTATTTTATTTAACACTTTACACTAGACTGGAAAAGTATCAATATTGTGTCATCACACTAATAACACAAACTTAAAATATGATATGATAAGAAAGATAATAATGATAAAGCACATATTGAATCAAAAAAGAAATATATTGCCAGTCGATCTGTTATAGTTAAAGAGGGAAGACGTATTTTATTAACAAAGACATTTTTCCAGTATTGTCTCATTTTCCTATTAAGTTTCAAAATTAAGTGAGAATAATGTTTATTTATGTGTAATTTAAATTATTTCATGAAAAAATGCATATATTTAAATCAATGCAAGAAAATGAAATATCTTTGAACAATTGGATTGTAATTTTACGACAATTACTTTATAGAAATATTTAATTGTACATACAGTTATAGCATAATCAAATTAATAATGTTATATAATTTTTTATTTGTTTGTAACAAAATCAAACGTGTAACAAGACGTGCAAACCAAACATGACTGTATATATTCATAATAAAATAGTTATACTCAGTTTATGTTATTAATTATAAACTTTTGTAACGTTAAGTGCTCGATAATTCGTAATTAGTATTGAGTGTAGAACATCAATTATCACGTCAATTGTGTGCTTTGCGTGTAAATAAATTAGTACATTCACTTTATTCATTCCTTTTTGCAAGTAAGATGATTAAACGTAAAAAATAAAAATGTAAAACACATTGAAACATACTTAACATATTTAGTTGCATTTCATTATTTCAACAGATATAGAAAATGTGTTTCTGTACAAGTTAATGATAGCATTAAACTTTCAACATTTTTTGAAGATTAAACAGGAAAAATAATTAGAAGCAAAAATTGACGTCCATATCAAAGAACATAACAATTATTTAAAATGCGTTAGTGAAATTATAAAAGAACGCGAATTGCTAAATGATGAAAGAATTAATAAGAATTGTGGCTATAATTATCGTCCTGTAGACGGACGAAAATAGAGTAAAAGAACGGCAATGCGAGGTGGTGCAGATCAAAAGCTGACATTCCTTTGTTGATGTTTTGCAGGAAAAGTACTTACTTAGCAAGGAGCATGTTATCCCTGTCGGCATATGCGTCATACAAATATTCACTGGAACGGAGCGTGTTAGCGATTAGAATCCAACAACCATTGCACATATTAGACATAGCGACTATAAAATTAACTTTAACTCTTTCATGCCGTTTATATATTTTATCATCACTTTGATCTTTCATATATATATATTTCTGTCTTTATCTCACGTTAATGCCATTTTGAAGCATTATTAGGGAATCTTTTCAAAACATTATTTTAAAAAAGTGTGCGCTTTTTAAACTTTTATTATAAATACAAACAAAGACAACACAAACATATAGAAAGAGGAGAAATAAAAGGTGTTAATTAACTTGATTAAATCAGTTTGGTGAAGAAGGTTTTAATAATTTTAAAATAAAAAATTAACCAGGAAGACATTCCATTTGTTAAGTATAAAAAGACACGATTTAGCTTCCTGAGAATTACTTATACACATTTTTCCTACAAAAATATATACAAAATTAAAAGAAAGAAAGAGTTTAAGTATAAAATGGAATGCAGTATGAAAAGCAAATGACGATGTGTCATTTATTTAGTCATTAAACAAGATGAAATTTAATATTTTAGCATAAATAATATGAAATTATATAAATTGAAGGCGAAAGATTATTTTGCTTTTTAAATAGTACTTTTCTTTGGCTTTGATGAAAACTATGGTCCCTTTTTGTTTAACTGTGCAACTATAATTTATTATTTTCTTTATTTAAAACCATAAAATAATTATATTACAAACGAGTAAGAAATTAAATTGTGAAAATACATGTATAACCAAGTTGCAAAGTTAAACATGATAGACGTATTGAAGATTAAGATAGAATGTAACAATTAGGTCAGATTAAACAAAGAAAATGTTAATAAAAAAAGAAAAAGATAAAAAGAAAACTAAGAAGAAAAACATACAGTGTAATTGAAATAATTATGAAATACTTAAATTAAAAAAAACGTAAAATGTAAAGTCTAGATAAACTAAATGAGAAAAATATAATAAAATGATAAAAAGTATTACTTAATAAAGCTTTAACTAGCATGCTTTTCAAAGCTTTATATAAACGAAAAATAAGAAATAATTTGGTTTTCAATAATTAGAAGTTTAAGAATAAACTATATGTTAAAATCCAAATCAAATAATAATAATAACTAACGGAAATGTCATAAAAATAATAGTATCTATAAGAAGAAAAGAAACGTTAAAAATGCAACAAAAACGATGCCACTTTTCACTCAGAAACACAATGAAAAATTTTGCATGTTAAAAACGTAACAAAAATATGCTAAATGAAAAACTGAATGATAAAATAAGATACTTACGCTTCAGCCAATGGATCTGGATATGGATCAGACTTATGATATAGTGCGCTTAATTTTACACATAGGACTATGGTTGGAATGAAAAGTACCAAACACCAACCAAAGCTTACCCAAAATCCATTCTGAAAATATTTGTTTCAAATCATAAATTATCCTCAGTAAGGCCAAAAATATATTTCCTTCTTAACTACATAATTCAAAAGTAATCAAGCGATTGTTTTTACTGTTGGACAAATTAATATCTAAATTTAAATATATGTTAATACTTACAAATGGATCGAGTATTTTATTACAGCCGGCGACAAGGGTCGCGTTATAGGCGTTAGAAACTGGAGCACATCGACCCACGTTGTTTAATGCGCTATAGGTCACGTGATCTAAGAAGTCAGTGATTAACTCTATAAATGCTTTTCCAAACTGTGTTGCAGTCTAAAAAAGAAAAAAAGTTTAAATTTGACATAATGAAGATTAAATTAAATGTTTCTTATTTTAATTTTAATTTTAGCTATTTGCATTTTATGTTTTATTGTTTAAATTAAGAAAAAATGATATTATTTAAAAGCAGTTATGTCATACTTGTTGAACAATACGTGGTCCATTATTGTTTAAAAAGTCTTGTGCATTTTTCACTTCAGAAATGAGTGTAGTTATGGCATTTTGAATACTGGAACGATTGAATTTGATAGTCTCTTCAAGATCTTCGGCAGTGCGTGTAAGCATCTCACTGGTCTCAGTCATTGGTATGACCAAAGTTTCGTGAATATTTCTCAGCGTGTCCGCACTTTTCGTTAAATTACGCTTGATTTCAAAGTAATTATCAGTCAAGTTTCGTGAAACTTGATCAATCTTATCGGCTAAATCCATTAAATTCATATTTGTGATATTTTCTCGCAGCACCTGAGCAAACATGTGAAATTTTATTTCTCCAAGACCACTGTCCGCGAGAGCTTTAAGCTTACTCGTTGCCTCCGGCGTTAATATAACGACATTTGGTGTCAAGCTGATTCTGTCTCGCAATTTTTGAATTGTATTGTTAATGTCGTAACGTTCGACGTATTTGTTTAACGTATTGAGATCCATTAAGTTGTTTAGAAGTAGGACATTATATAAAGATTCGTTTCTATGGCAAGATCTGTAAAAGAAATGGATATCATATTATAATAGTTTGATATAATTTTTTAACGTATATAATATAAAATTAATTATTTGTATTATTCACTGAATGAAGAAACGTGAAGATAAGCTATAGAAATGAAATTTTGTCACTTACTGAATGATATAACTCATATTGATATTCATTTCTGGCTTTGAATAAAATAATCGGCTTTTTAATTGAACAATATCATCGGCGAGATTGAACATACGATTGTCATTTGGGTTTTTCAATGGCTCGCATATTCCACGTTGAGCAACGATACCAACGATCATGTGAACCACAGTTAGAATCATTAAAATGCTCGTTAAAAGAAAAATAATCCATACAGCCCTGTAATGTTCATACGTATACAAGTTATATTTTGGTAATAATAATAATGTTTAATAGCAATTTTGTTATAATAAAAATGATATTTTACATCATAAGAAATCGAGCTCCCGATCCTTTGTTACAACAGTCATCTCCATAACCATCCGGTCTTTTGCCACAAACTCCGCAAAATAAGCCACAAGATAAACACATTACAATTGTTAATAAAACTCCAGACATTGCCAAACCTAAATAATGCCTGAAATATGATTAAACAATGAATTAGTATTTTATAAAGCATAATTTGTTTTATGTACAAGTTTAAGACTTATCTACGCTGAAATTCACTTTAAGTATTACTTTTTTGATGTCAAAACATTTATAAGTACAAATTTAAACAGGAAACATTATGAGAAAAACTTGTTGAAGTATATGAAATTTATGAAATTCGTATTATTTATAACTTTCTATTGTTTCCGTTATTTTTAAAATCAAATTATATCAGTACAAGTTGAACAAAGTTAAATTAAATTTACTTCAGCATTTATTGCTAAAATAAAATACAAAACTTGCAATTGGAGAAAAGAATATTTGAATTTAATCATAAATTTGTTTGACTGTTATTCTAAAATTTGCATATTGTTTTATATAATATACATATTTATAATGTTGCATATAAATAATATTAAACCAACCTATACGGTGAATATTGATCAATATATTTTTTCGAATATCCAAGATTTGGAACCACACGTTTATCAATTTCGCCAGAAAATCGATCGATAATTTTGGTCATATTCGTTGCTATTCCCTCCAGCGCACCACCGGCATTTCTTATACTATCGCTGACAGTAGGTATTGTGTTGTTCACGGCGTGTTGGATATCATTTTGAATTTTACGAAAGGTTTGCTCTCCTTTGCTCACTTCATCCACAATGTGATTGTCCACCAATTGCGTAATGTTCTTTAAAGCGTCTGTCACGTTTGGCAGCTGAAATCATAGGTTCTCGTTTATTTATTATTTTTATTGATCGGTACACTTTTCGATATTCATATTCAATTATTTATAATATCAAATAAGTTTTTAGATAAAAGTTCATTTTTGACAAGGGAATAACGTCCATGCGATTGACAATGATAGTTGATCTATGATAATGATTTTTGTGGACGTGAATGAAATTCTATGATAGTGACAGATAGATGATAACACTTATAATGATGTGATGATATTAATTTGCAATTATTTATATTATGTAATTTAATATGTTTTAAAATAATTATTATTTATACATTATTGCGTTTTTAATAAAATAAGAAGTCGTCAGTAATTATTTTTTAGTTATGATGTAGTAATTAATTTTTTGATTTAATTTTTTTATTATAAATCTTAATCATTTCCAAATTATTACTTACACGAAATTTTCATTGAACAATTAATGATTATTTTATGAAGGGAGACATGAAAATGCGATAGGAGAAATAGTCGACAATGAAACTATGATGAATATGCACTAAGGTAGCATGCTTTCGCATATTATAACTTACAGAACCAAGCTTTTTCGTGGGCATGGAATAAAAAAATATATATTATATTTTCAATTCATTTGCGCGTCCCAGCAAAAAATTAAGTCACCTTGAATTAATAATTATGTTAATTGATGTGTTTCGAAGAACATTATTTATATTAATTTCAATCAATAATTATAAGTTTATATATATTTATGAAAAATGTATAATAGCAAAATTAATGAAACATTTAAGTAGTTTAACTTTTTAAGTTGAGAAAATACAACTGAATATGTCTAAATTACGTCAATTTTACGTTTTTTATCTTTGTATTACTATTCATTCATTTGTGTTTTATTATTTCATTTGAAGTCGTGCTTCGAAGTGCTGGACTGTCTGCTTATTTTATTGCATGTATTCTACGCTTGTCCGATTCTTCAGTAGTATAATGAATCATCAATAGATATAATATATTCGTCGCAACAACACTCACCGGAAAAAAAAACATTTAAAATAATCAAGAGGAACAATGCTATTTATTGATTTAAAGAAAGTCTTCTTTTGGCATTTCGATGGTATATGTAAAATATTCAAGAGACAGAAATAAATTGGAAACAAAATACATTATATGTACTTTGATATACTTTTTTTAAATCACTTTTTGTATTTCAGATTTTATAATTCATTTAACAATTCTACATAATTTACAAGAAGAATTTAATTATGAGTCAAATGTAAAGAAAAATGTTAAAAAGTACTACAATTTTATTACAATACATTTTAGTTCATATATACAAAAGGATTGATTTTATATCATACTATATAATTACAATGCAATAAATGATCTATTTTAAGTAACAGAATTAAAACAAAAAAAAGGAAAGATCGTTTTTAATGGACTTGATAATTCAATTGCAATAAAGTCATATTCATTATGCATTTAGATATGTGAAGTTTGGTATTATGAGATTATATTTACTATTTGGTACATTCAAACCAAATTTAGTCGTATTAAATGATTGCAATTAAATGATCCGATTGCTGATAAATCTATAGCTTCAAATTTGACGCTGTTACAAAGCGCCATCATGCTCATTAGTAATTAAATTAAATCTCTCTGTTTGAACATTAATGACATTTTGACGCAAATAATTCAAATTATGAGAAAAATCATTTCGAGTAAACAACTTGGGCGAATCAAAGGAGTTCATTTCACAACCAAATCGAAGCGTTAATCTAATAACGCTATGCTCTCTGCTTTGATACCTTAGCATTCACTATGTTACATGTATATGTTATATGTATTATGTATATGCATATATATGGACAAACAATATACACACATGACATATGTTTATGTGTACGTATGTCGTTAAGTTAGTGAAATATGCATGCGAGTAATGGTTACTGTCATACCTTTGGGAAATATCGGTCCAGGTACTGCATAAACAAAGATATCATCATACATTTATTATGAATATTAGATTTACAGATTTATTCAGTCATTTCTTATTTATTTAATAATTATACGTACGCGGTCAAAATCCATTTTTGTGTCCAATTTGTCGATATTGTATTTGCTGTTGAGAACTTCACATTTTGAAGCACATTCTCGTAGTTGAAGTAAAATACTGTATCTCACTCCTCGAACCCCTACGATAAATACGAGAACTTTTAATTTAATATGAACGATAATTTTGTTCTTTTTTAATTAAATAATAAGCATTTTTTATATTTTGTTTAAACTTTGAGTATATAACACTTATAATGATAATATAATTATATATAATTGTTGCAATAATATAATTGTTGCAATTTTAAATGCGTAAATGTGTATACTTAAGGAGAAAGGACAAAATATTAACTGTCATTGAGTGTCCCAGCTTGCGCTCGTATTTCGTGTGTCTTGTTGTTCATCATTTCTAAATCCCGCCGAATCTTGCTAAGTGCCATAACGATATCGTGAAGGTTTGTCAGCGAAACTGCATTTGAGTAGGCAAGCAACTGTTCCGTCACTATCTTCCCGCTGAGCTGCAGAATGTGGTTTAATTTCGTCTCTAGTTCGTTGAAATTGACAACTAATAAATTATGAATTTCCTGTTTCGTCATCGAAAGATAAAGTTTGACATCATTTACACTGGTGTTTACGTTACTAACTAAATCTTTCGTTCCATTTTGCATGTATTCGTTTGTCACAAAAGCACAGACAACGCCAAACCTAAAACAAATATTATTTATTTGTTATAATTAGTATATACGTAAGATCATTTTAAAACAATGCATACAACCCAAGTATATATATAAAATCTAAATACTTATTGTTTTATATACCATTCTACGCATTGCATATTATATATATATATTAGGACTAGCAGAATAGGCCTCGTGCATAGTTGATTGTAGTCCCATAATGACAAAAATAATTACTACGTCATGTAACATTTCATATCTTAAACATTATTTATAGCACAATTAAAAATATAAAGCTGGAATATTTTTTATACTTTTGTCTAAATAAACTATTCAAAGTTCAATTATATTTTTTAAATGTATTTGTATTGCAAATCGCATATTGATAAATAAATTAAAATAGCATAGACTATATTATGTGACTTTGGCGGATTTTCAGAAAACTAAATGGCGCGATATTACATTTTAAAATTAAGGGGAAAGATCCGCGTAAAAAACAAAAAATCGATTTTTTAAATATTGATAATAAACTTTAGTTATTAAACCAATATTTAAGCGAAAAAAAATTTGTTGCTATTATTGTTTTTGAAGGTCAAACCTAATTTTTTCATGAGAATTTGACAAATTTTCGAAAAACCGTTGAAATTTGTTTTACAAAGTTCTTTTTTCATGGTTTTTAGGTTAATTGGCTACATTATATATAATGAAATACCCTGCACTGGGAAAAATAAACTACTGATCCAGTCCATTTTCAATGCTGAATCGTTATTGTTGAGTAATACTGACGAGCGACGACCATTGCTGTATTAGTCTGTTTGCAAAACTGATTTAGTATTTTTTGGTCTGATTGGTGGATAATACCGTTGTACCAATGCTGTTTCAGTGTTGGTAATACAATATTGGTGGACAAGACTGATTCTTCGTGTTATTTATTTCTCAGTTTACATATATTCTGCATGAAGTTTGAACGCTGCTGTGTCCGCTTTTTTATACGATTTCTATGCAAACTGATATTTTGTTAAAAAATGAGTAATATTTTAGTTCATACTTCTTAATATTCTTATATTTGCTACTAACTGAATTGCGAGACATTGGAAAACGTAATTTTTGTGCAAATGGTTTGCACAGATTCCATGCAAACTTCATACAATAATGCCATACTAACTTTGCATAAATTCTGTTCAAATTAGCGAACATAGGACTGCATCAATTTCATACAAGTTGTCCTGTGTTATTAGATTATAACAGACAAATTTTTATTTTACAATTTTTATTGAAAATTGAACTTTTTATTGTGGCCGCAGTTTTACCTCTCCGAAAAATGTTACTAAAATTAGCTGCTTATTAAATTAAATTAGTGTGCACATTTTTTAGTAAAACTAAATGTTTATTTTCCGCTCAGAGATACATTTAAGGCGATATATCAAGTTCTGTTTGTTAACAAAAATGAGTTCCGTAACAAACCCAAAATGGCACTTTTTTATATAAATGAAAATAAATGAGACGATTCCTTATGAAACAGAGAATCGTCTGATATATTTCGTTTTGTATAACAAAGTGTCATTTTAAAGTTCTTACGGAACTCGTTTTTGTAAACAAACAGGGCGTGATATATCGCCTTAATTTCCTCCAATTGCAGGTATTAATATACTTTGTTGAAAGCTCGAGAAAAAAATCTTTAAAATCATCATTTTTTGGAACCGTTACACGAGTTTGTCCCTTAAAAAATGCGGAGTCTAAATGCGGAGAACGTATATGAATGCACTCTTAGTTATTAAAAATTGTTTGCACGATTATAGTACATCATACTAAAATTTTTCTTACGCCATTCAAAAAAATACGGACGTTACTTTTTTGGTTTAACAGCTGCATTTATGATTGTTGTTATTAAAGCTGTTGCAAAAACATACATTTACATAACAAAAAGAAAAATTAAGAAAATTGCATGAAAATGTGCTTCATTATGTATGCATTTCGCTTTAATATATGAAATATCAATATCTTATTTGCGAGAAATGCTTATGGTGAATCATTATTATATTTTCAATCTATTAAATACATTCAGAATAAACCTTAATTATTTGAATATTCATTATTAAATTTTCAATAAATTAAATACATTTCAATTGCACCCAACTTACTCCGCTGAATCAATTTTTACAAAAATTTGTTTTTCGTTGAATCATTTTGTGGTTAAGTGCAGATTTTGTTATTTTTTTATTAAATACATTTTGAATAAAGTTAAATTACGTAATTTTTCATTATTATACTTTCAGTGCATTCAATACACTTCAAATGTATCTCCATCGTTTAGAATCTTTTTGGTGTAAATTTGGTGATAATTTGATTGTTATTAATTTGGTGTAAAGTTTCCACATTTGGACTATAATTACACCATAAATACACAACCATTACACGACAATTAAGTAATAATCTTCATTTATACTATTTTTACATTGAAATTAAGGTGTAAATTCTGCCGTCAGAGCGATAGTATCGAAACTGCAGTGCCACCAACGAATTGTCCTAGTCCCAATACTGCGTATGCGTATTAATACACTGAGGCAAATATTATAATAAAAATTACTATTATTCATTGAGAAAGTGTTGTATACCAGTATTTTTGAACAAATTACTAAAAAATATAATAAAAATTATTATATTGTGTTATATATTTTGTTTTACATATAATAGTAAATTGTGTAATAATTTGTTACAATTTTTATTATATTACATAGCATTTTTTTACATATGTTCTATATATTAATAAAATTTATTTTTTTATTTTATTTCTTAACATAAATATCGTTAAAGATTATTTGTTAATAAATTTATTTTATCTAAATTCTATTTTTCTTGAATTAAAAAAAGTTGCTACGTCCAGAGAATTGAACCTGAGCCTCCTAATTACTAGCCCACCATCTTGTCTACTCGGCTATTTCCAGATTTGATGTACAACTCGTATTGGAAAATACACTCATCACTACAACTAAAATGTATAAGTGTATTATTTCTCAATACGAGTTGTGAATTCAAACTCGATAATAGTCGAGTGGACAAGGTAGTGGACTACCAACTTTGAGTCTCGGGTTCAATTTTCTCGACACTCGCAAACATTTTTTAAGTCAAGAAAAATAGAATTTTTAATTATGTGTGGACCATATTTAAAAAATTGCTATAAAATATAAAAATTTTATTGTTATTGTTGCCTTTTTTGTATGTTAAAAAATGGCATTTGTTTTTATCTGAAAAGAGACACGGTAGTGCTGGCCGCACAAAAAACGTTCGTTTTTTTTGTACTTGGCCAGAGACACTACCGTGTCTCTTGATAAAAATTGTAACAAATTATTATAAAATTTACTATTATGTGTAAAACAAAACATATAACACAATATAATAATTTTTATTATATTTTATAGTAATTTTTTCAAAAATATCGGTATACAACACTTTCTCAATGAATCATAGTAATTTTTGTTATTATATTTACCTCAGTATACAAAATAATACTTAGGTCATATGGCATTAAGAAAATGTGTTTAAAAAATAATTAATTAATTTGCAAAAAAATAATTACAGTAGTATTGTGACAACCCCTATGAGAAGAATGGTCAGCATTATTTTCTTGCAATGATCGTGCTTTTTGTCGAATGGCTCGCGTCTGGCACCGCAACGACCTGCGCATCGGCAGCAACAGAAAAAGAGCGCGACCCAAGGAAGAATCGCTGCAAGAAAAAGTCCAACCAATGCTAGTCCAGCTACTCCGCCGTAATGCGTCACTATGATCTTCCATTCCTTTTGTGGATCTGCTATTTTTATATTTCCATCTTCTGCAGTTATCAATCCTGTAACAAAATATAATTCATCCTTTGAAATTTTTCATTTTATAAACTCATTCTTAAATGTGCTAGAAAATGACGCACATTACAACATGGGTTTGAAACAAGTTTGGACAGTTTGGTTTATTACACTATATATATATATTGTCGTAGTTATTTTCCTACAAATACAGATCCATTGCACACGAAACGTAATTACAGTACATATTAATATATTAGTGTTACTGATAATTGCATTTATGTATTTCCTGATTGTTTAAGTATAGTGTCAATAGATAAGATAAAACAAAAGAAACTTCATTGCAATTATAATAAAACTTGAATACTCCGTGGGCATATATCGCTTTAGTCCTTAAGCTTTTAATGGTAGTAATAAGTTAAATTTATGCTTACGTTGAATAGATGATTTACTGATAATCAATTACACAAAACAATGACGTGACATATTGTTTAATTATATACATAGATAAAACGTTCACAAGATATATAATCTTCATTTTTATTAATAACAATTAAATACTTAAGAGGATGGACAAGTGTTGCTGCAACAGATTTAGTGTTATTTTGATTTATATTAATATTCCGCAATATTTTTCAATTTAATTAGATACTTGGTGTTGGTATGAAATGGGAGAATTAAACAATGGAAGAAAATTTTGTTTTGATATTTATGGTATTGAAAAAAACGTGAACAAAATAAAATGGTAATACAGATTTTTATTTGTTTTATTCACGTTTTTCTCAATACTACTTGTAAAAAAAAGAAATTTTTTTGTCATAACTCAATTAATTTAATTAAGAGGATGTCAAAGCCAAATGCCAACTTCAAATTCTGACTACAGCGCCAAAAATGTTTTTCGCAAATTACTGAACAATAATAAATAAATATAAAAAACGAAGGTAAT
>JABFPJ010003650.1:0-15591 GCA_022817425.1 Gryon sp. ZL-2020
TAAGATTTATCAAGTACAAAAAAACGATCGTTTTTGTGCGGCCAGCACTACCGTGTCTCTTTTCAGATATGAACAAATGCCGTTTTTCAACATACAAAAAAAGCAACAATAACAATAAAATTAAAATTCTTCTTGCTATAATATGGTTGCCATCATCGATCTGAAGAAAATAAAAGAAACATGTTTTAAATTCCCGCGTGGAAAAATTAGTTTGGATATAGTTTGGCAAAGTGTATCCAGATTGCATCCATAATATATCCAGACTGCTTTTTCTTCTAGGGTTGGTTCATCCGTTTGCGAGATATTAATATCCACAAATCGCTATTTTTCACGCAAATTAAGGAAACGTCGTTTTCTTCTTCTTCATGTTCAGTGTCTGGACGAGTAATTGAGACTAATACATTAATGTTATATGAAAATATGTAACATAATTACAGTTCTCATACTAATAAAATACATTTATGAATCTCTCCAGGCCCAATTGAGGCCATATTATTAGAAATAGTGGGATGTTTATGGGATACTTATGGGATGGTGATGAGATGCTTACAAGGGCGCCGGGAGGGAGGTGCAAGAAGGTGCAGTTGCACCCCCCTGGCTTTTGATAAAAAAAATTTTACAATTAACAAAAATAAGAAATTATATTGAAATGTTAGAAAAAGAGTGTATACAAATGTTTATATTTGTGCAGTTTGATATTTATTTAAAAATAGAACAATTTAAAGCTTTTGCTATTATAAATATACAGTACAATATCAGTAGATATTTACAATATACATACATAGTTTAAAAAAATTGATGTAATAAAAATATTTTAATTTAAAAACAAAAGTAACGAAATTCGGCCTACTAAAAATGCTGGGCAGGTAAAAATTAACGTTCAAACAAAAATTGAAGACGCCTTGGTTGCTGCGCGAATTTACTGATAACTTTATTGCCGAAATCCGCATCTTTTTCAACTCTTTTCCTGTGAACACTCAACATGCAAAGCGCACTTAATCTTTCGTCACCCATTGTAGATCGATTCCATTTCTTGACCCGTCGTAATGTGCTAAATGATCGTTCAATACTACAAGTGGTTGATGGAAGAGTTAGGCCAATCTTTATAGCTTCAGCAACTGCTCGATAAAATGGCAAGTCTTCTCGAAGTAAGTCAGAGTACTCGAGAGATTCAGTACAGCTTGTTTTACTTTGCCATATGTCATACCATGTAGTAGCTTCGGCAACAAAATTCGGTAAAAGATCTGCATATAAGCTATGTATTTCTTCCACATTTTAAAGAAAGGTGACTTTGTTTATCGTGTTCATTGCACTGGGATGAAGCTGTAAGAGTAAAAATGCTTTTTTCTTGCACGTGCGCGCGAAGTGGTTCCTCGCGGGCATATTTTTAGACCGCGAAGAACTTCCTCTCTCCCTAGAGCGCGAACAAGTTTCCTCGCTCCCTAGAGAGCGATCTTCGCGCCCCTTGCAACAATCTTCGCATACAATCATTCTACTTCGCTCCCGCTATTTGAGCAACAACGTCGCCACCTAATGTGGGTCCAAGCGGTCGGTAAAGCAGATTTGTAGAAAGTATTCACACACCCTCGTGTCGGGACGCGGGACATGGAAGTTTTCGTTTTGGCGTGTGCTTAGAGTAGTGAAACCAAAGTTTGTCACTATTTCAACTGATAATTATAAAAAAAAAACCTCTTTATAACCATCTCTACAAAAAGAAAAAAAAGTATTCACACGTGCGCGGGAAAGACGTGCTTTTTGTACGTACATGTTGTCATAACCTGAAAACTGAAGTGCAAAGTGGTGTGCTCGATGTACGTAGTAGTTGTCGTCTAAAAAATAAAAAAAAACAAAAAAACTAAATATACTAACATTAACTGATAATTATAAACTTCTTTTATAACCATCTTTACAAAAAAAAAACTATTCACACGTGCGCGGGAAAAACGTGCTTTTTGTATGTACATGTTTTCATAACCTGAAAATTGTAGTGCAAAGTAGTGTGCTCGGTGTACGTAGTAGCTGTCGTCTAAAAAATAAAAAAAAACAAAAAAAAACGAAAAAAAAACAACAAAAAAACATAATAGTAGTTATTATGGAGAACGTGCAAGAGTTTTCGGAATAGGAATTCGTTTCCGAAGAGGTTTTGGCTTTAGCCGACGAAGCGTCGATTGAATGCATCCCGCCGAAATCGAAGGAAAAGTACGATCGAGCGTACCGAATGTTTAAAACTTGGAAGACGGCAATGAATTGTCGATCCAACAATGAAGACACTCTTTTAGCATACATGTGCGATTACTCGAAGACTAGAAAACCATCGACCCTGTGGGCCCATCATGCGATGCTGAAAGCAACGCTTAAATATTACGACAAGGTTGATATATCAAAGTACAACCGCGTGGTAGTATTTATACAAAATAAAAACAAAGGCTACAAGACAAAAAAATCGAATGTTCTCAAACCCGAAGACGTAAGAAAATTCGTGGAACTGGCCCCAAATAATGTTTATTTAGCGACTAAAGTAAGTAAAAAAAAATTTCAAAAATAAAAAAAAACGAAAATAATAAATTAAATATTTTCAACAAAATTAAATAATTAAGCAAAATTAAAACACAATAAAAATGAACTTATAAATTAAATAACAACAACATAATTGAAAATCGTTAAAAAATTCAATAAACAATTACACAAGAAATTGAATAAATAAAACTTAAAATTTTGATAAACTAATAACCAATATAAAATTAAAAACACGATTGAATATTTAAAAAATGATTTGATTTAAAAAACAACAAATTATAAAATAAATAAATAATAAAAAAACACCTAAATTTTACAGGTCTTCACGATTATGGCTTTGTACGGTGTCATGAGGTCAGGCGAGCTGATTGAGTTGTCGACAGAAAATGTCGCATTCGATGAATCTAAAAACTGCTATGATATTCGCCTTCCAACCAAAAAAAATGGGGAAGCTGCATCATTTTCCATAACTAGGAGTTATGTCGATGTCATTCGCGAGTACATCACGTTGCGACCCCAACATACGAAAAATCCAGGCCGATTTTTTTTGAATTTCCAAAATGGGGCCTGCACTGTCCAGCCCATCGGTAAAAATAAAGCCGCCAAATTCCCGATGCAAATAGCGAGTTTTTTAGGATTGAAGAATCCGGAAACATACACCGGTCATTGCTACTGTACTTCCAGCGCGACAATGATGGCTAACGCGGGCGTCACCTTGACCGATTTAAAACGTTTAGGAAACTGGAAATCGTCGAAGATTTGTGAAAGTAACAATATAAAAACAATAATTTTAAATAAAATCAACAAATAAAAATAACAAATAACAAAAATAACAAATAAAACAATAACAAATAACAAAAATAACAAATAAGAAAACAACAAATAACAAAAATAACAAATAAAAAAACAACAAATAACAAAAATAACAAATAAAAAACAACAAATAACAAAAATAACAAATAAAAAAACGACAAATAACAAAAATAACAAAAACAAAATAAATTAAATATAATTAAATTGATCATTTTAATAACCTATATAAATAATACCAAATAACTTTATGTAAGTTAAATCCAGGATTCTACAGGATATAAAAGAAAGATGGGCGACAAAATTACAGAAATATTAAACCCGGAACCTTCAGCTCCAAAAAAGCCGCTACAAGCAGTGAAACCTGTCGCCACTGTGACGTCCGACACTGGTTCTTCTAACGTCGTGTATTTACAGAGCAGTTGTCAAAACTGCTCTGTAAATATTCACTAACGTGAACATTTACTTTTTACAAATTGGCAAAATGTAAAGTTTACTTCTCCATTCTTATTATTTATAAAAGATTCATGTTATAAATCTGTATTTTAATTTTAATTTAAAACTTTTAATCTAAGATTGCGATCTACAAGACAAGTTGTGATAATATGTATAAGAATGTATAAATCGTAATTAATAAAACTATTGGAAAGATTCAATGTACATATCTTTATTTTCATTCCATGCAAATTTGTTACAATAAAATAGAACAACAAATAATAAAAGAAATAACAAAAAAAATTAACCTAAAATAAATTTAAAAAATATAAATAAATTAAGTAATCAATAAACAATAATAAATTAAATACATAGTATTCTTATTCAAAACATGTTTTATTATATAATAAATTATTATAAATTGAATTTAGGACAATATATTAAATATATTTTTCGTCGTCCTTTAACCGTCATGGATTGTTGCATAGTTGAACCTTACGTCCTAGCCTAATAAAATAGAAAAAAATATTAATTAAAATTATTAATCTTAATATATGATGGAAAAAAATTGATAAAATGATAAACTAACCTTCTTTCCAAGTCGTAGGATTTTTAAATATCAAATATTTCAAAACGTTAGCGTATTTTGTGATATCAACATCGTTGTGCAGCCGCAACATGCTTTTTAACTTCATGAAACTATTTAAAAAAGAACAAAACGTTTAAAAAAAATATAAACATACTTAACCTAAAAATAGAAAAAACTTACCTTGATCTTATCAAATCATCATTCCAAACTTTTTTTTGCTCATTAAAATACGCGAAAACAATTGTCTCGTTTATGTCGTTAAACCGGAAAAACTGTATACGTATCTCGGGATTGAGGAACAGCTTTGCTCGTGAGCTGTGATTAGATCCTCAGGGGGCCGAAGGGACCCTCGGAACTAATCACAGCTCGCCTCGCGAAGCTGTTCCTCGCTCCCTCGATACGTAATATACTATTTCTTGAATAGACGAGAATCGGTCTCTCAAAGACGATACAATTGAATCTAAGTATGGGATGAAAATAGACCTTCTGAAGAAGTCCTCTACGTTATCAGAAGGTGTATTCGATCTATGAACTTGTCTTGCAATGACTCGAGGACGTTTCAGTTCGACGTTTAATTCTTCACAAATCTGTTGAGCTTTTTCATAAATCATAGCAAATTCTTCGCAAGCTTCGTTGCGATGCGATTGTAATACATCCGTCAATTTGATTATATAGTCGCTAATTTCTTTGATATTTATGTTCACTTGCTGTAATTGGATGCAAACAGGTTCAAGTTTGGCAGAATAAGCAGCAATTATCAGGAGTGTTACGATATAAGTTGGAGTTATAGCAGCTGTCATAAGTAGATGAGCTTTGATCTTTGTATTTCTGTTCGTCGCATTTTCTGAAAGTTCTTCTAAAGCTCGTATGACAGTTAAAAAGTTATCAGAAAATATTCTAATGCTTTTGTATTTTGCAGACCAATGGGTTTCACAAAATAAAGGGATATTAGGAATCAACTTGCGACGTAAAGTAGTTTCTCTGAAGAAATTAATAATTTCCTTTGTCGTTCCAACAGTATTCCGTACTTCCTTGACAGAGTTTACATCATTAATGACAAGATTTAAAATATGGTTTGCACAATGAAAAAATAGAGCCATAGGATACTTGTCTTTAATAAGTTTTTGAACTCCATTTTCTAAACCAGCCATTGCAGAACATCCGTCGTATCGTATTTTTTTTCTGAAATAAAAAGGGCATTTATTTCTTCTAGCGGTGTGTAGTTTACTACATCTGCACATACTTGAATCAATTCATTTTGTATTTGATGCGACATATACAAAGCATTTCTCGCTCCCGATTCTAAATGATTTGTCAGAACTACATCTCCAGATTCAATTCGAAAATGTAACATATCTGTAAAAACTGATCCTTCGTCTTTTTGTCCTCGAAAAGAAAGTTCGTGTTGTGCGATGAATAAAACCGTTGATATTATTGATTGAAGTTTGACTCTATTTTCGTCATTCGTTTTATGATATGCTGAATCTAAAACTTCATGAACGCTAAGTTGTTGCCTTTCCATAATGTTTGTAAAATTAGTGGAAGAAGCAACTGCATCACCATGCCACTGACTCGCCATATGAGATTGTGCAACTTCATGAAATTTGTGATATTTGAGACAGGGAGATATAATAAATTGTCCTTGTAAACCACGATGCATTGAAGTAATAAATAAAACACAGACTCTACACAGAGGTCTTTTTGCAACAGCAGAATAAGTCAACCATGGATAAGTTTCAAGCCACTCAAGACGAAAAGATCTTTTTGCATCAGGATTAGAGTCATTCTTAAAATTATAAGTTTTACCCGGAATCCATGGTTCTTTCAATAACTTCAGTCGTAATTCATCATTAATGTGAATATTTGTATCCAAGAATCTTCCAATGTCCAATTCATTAGATGTAAAATTGGACGATGATTCTACAGATGTAGTAGATTCTGTAATGGTACTTGGGCGAGGATCCATAGGACTTAAATCCTGAAGTTTTCGCTTTTTACCAAAATAATTTCTTATGTCCTCCATTCGGACTTTATTTATTACCTGAATGAAAATAATCATTGTATAATTATTTCCTTATTTCATACATAAAAGTTCTATTTCTTTATTTAAAATACAAGGAGAAACTAGATTTAAAACTGTAATATAATAAAAAAACAAACAACACTATGTATTCAAATATATACAACTTCATAAATGTCTGTTATTATTTTGCAAATAAATTTGAATCGCACAAACAAATGAAACAAATCAAAAAATTAAATGGAATCGGCAACTCTTTGTTATATTATACTAACAAAACTAACAAAATGAAATCCTAAAAACTTATTGAATTGAACAAATTTATTAATTGTTTGTCTTCTTATATTCACAAAATATTTTATTTAATAACTAAAATATGCAAGCATACCTTTTATAAATAAAATTTGATCCGAAATACTTTCTTGTTTATTTGTTTTCACTTTGATAACACCACTTAACAATATCGCAATTAATTTAATTATCGACAGACACTCACAACAAGTCACAAAACATTTTACCGCTAAAATAAGCCTGTCAGAACATGATTTGGCGAACATTTACACATTGTAAATACCGTTTAAAATGCGTTTTTCACTCAATTAAATTCAAACTAAATTATCTGTTTTCATTAATAAATAACAAAATATATTCTTTATTCTATATGTAACACACAAATTAAAAAAATATTATAATAACTAAAAAATATTATTATTAATTTATTAACTTTTATTTAAATTATTACATTTAAAAATCCCCCCGCTCATACGTAAGGTGCACCTCCCTACATATTATTGTACCGGCGCCCTTGGATGCTTATGGATTATTTATTAGTTGCTTATGGGATGCGTATGCGATATGTTTATGGGAATCATATTGGAAGCTAATGGGAAGCTTATGGGAAGCCTATCGGAAGTTTATGGGATGATGATGGAATCTATTGAGCTTATAAAGAATGTTTTGTCAGTTGTCATTTGGAATGCATATGAGATCTTAATATAAATGAATGATCAATACATCATTCTTTTATAACCCAATTAAAAATATTCGAATCACTGACGACTCGTTAGCGATTCGTCATCGATGCGGAATTTGGTGAATCTTCGCAATCGACTCGCTGACGACTTGTTATCGAATCGTAAAAAAATAAAAAATTAAAAGGATTCGCTGACGTATTGTTGATGAATGCTTGATGACTCTTTTTTTATTCTAATAGCTGAATTCTGGCAAGTCTAATGAAATGATTTTTGAGAAATAACACATAAATCAGGCACTTGCCATCAGATGTACCATGTTCTTTATACTTTTATTGCTCAAATCACTTAGAATTTTCCAGAAAATTATATCAATAAAATACCCTTTTATTTCCCTGAAACACTCAAAAATTCGACACACTTGAACTACCATTACCCAAACTTTCGCATTTTAATGAAGAAAATTTTGGTACAAATAGGAAACGAAGTCCCTTTTCAGTCAGTCAAATCTATAACGTCAAAGATCTGCATCGCCCAACGTCGCCAGTATCAAAATATTTTACTTGTTCGAAAAGTATAAGTCGCGATAAATTCAGTGTGCATATTAACCCGCCGAATAAAGAAAAGTAAGAACCAAATCATATTTATACACTTATAACGTATTTCTCTCTCTCTATCTTTACTACATTGTTTATCTTCTTTCTCTATTTTTTACAATTGTATCCAAATCTTTACTTTCCATAATCCTGACGAACGACAATGTTATAAAAATGTCCATGATATTTCTTATGTTTTACTGTAATTTAGTTATAAGTTGTTTTTGTTAATAAAAAATTAAGACTCAAACGTCTTATATTATTTTATTGATTAATAACCTCTTTTTGGCTTAGTTGTTAAAAGATATTCCGAATAGTGTGGACGTGACAGAAGGTAAAATTGGCGCAGTCGGTAGGACAGTCATCTTCTTCCATTATTGTACATTTTCGGCCATACAAGTAAGGTTTAAATTGTGCTACACAATACATGATTGCTAGTGCTTCCTTGTCGTATACGGAATAATTTCTTTCTTCCTTCCTCAAGGATTGTAAGACATAGGCGATAGGTCTGTCATGATTTATTGTACCTTGGCTTAAGATTCCGCCTATTGCATATTGTGAAGCGTTAGTAGTTACAATAAAAGGTTTCTCGATGTCCGGAAATTGTAGTACAGGTGCATTGCATAATTTTTCTTTCAATGTTTCGAAGGCCTTTTCTTGGTCTTCTCCTCAGTAGAAAGATGCATCTTTTTCTAGCAGTTTGGTTAGAGGTTTTGCAATTTTGGAACATTGATTGATGAAACTTCTATAATAGGCAGCGAGTCCTAGGAATTGTTGTATATGAACGACTTTCCTGGGTCTCGGGAATTTGGTAATAGCTTCGAGTTTTTTGGATTCTGGTTTAATTCCTTCTTCCGATATAATGTGTTCTAGGTATAGCAATTCCCTTCTCAAGAATGAACATTTTTCTGATTGCAGTTTGAAATTGGCTTGTCGTAGGCGATCAATTAAATGCAGGTATTTTTCCTTGTGTTGCTTGAGGCTTTTGGCGTAGAGTACTATGTCGTCCATGTAGACGAAAAGTTCTGTCCCTTGTAGAACTAACAGGACCACGTCCATGTACCGTTGAAATGTGACGGAGAATTTTTCAAACCAAGCGGCATACGTACGAATTCGTAATGCCCATGGCTTGTTGAAAATGCTGTTTTGTGTCGATCTTCTGGATTCAGCTACACCTGGTGAAATCCTGAAGCTAAGTCGAAAATACTAAAATATTTTGCTCCAGCTAGTTGATCAAAAATTTCTCTAATAAGTGGGACAGGATAAGAATCTCCAATGGTTTTTTCATTTAATTTTCTAAAATCTAAGACTAATCTCCATTTCTTATTTCCCTGTGCATCTGGTTTTTTGGGTACTATCCATAAGGGAGTATTATATGGTGACTTGGAAGGTTGAATATATTCATCCTCTAAAATTTTGGATACTTGCTTATTAATTTCTTCGTTCAGGATTGACGGGAAGCGATACTGTCTGACGTTAATTGGTGCATCGTCTGTGGTAATAATATCATGTTGAACATCGTCAGTAAAGGTGAGTTTTTCTCCAGGTATATGAAATATATCTTCGCTCTCAATAATTAATTCAATTGCTTCATTTTTCTCTTTTTCTCCTACGTCATCTAGAGGTACTAATTTTAATAATTTTTTAATTCTTTCATTTTTTCAACTTGATTGCATTTTATCTTTTTAATGCTTCTTTTTTCTCTTGAACATAATCTCTTTTTCTTTGATTTACTTATTTTCCCTTTCTTTGCAGGATTTTTTGGATTTGAATAAGTACTACCGGAGGTATGATGATGAGGTATCAAGACGACTGATATTTTCGGCGAGATTGACTACGGCGTCAGTCAATAATTCATCCGACTGGTCTACGGGGCAAATTTCCTGTTTACGGGTGTCACCTTGCTGCATATCGACATCTTGGAATTTGAGGATTGGTAGTCGAACTGCGATTTCTGGACTGGATGCAGCACTACCGGAGGATGAATTACCAAGATGATGGACATTGGCTGTGGGGTTGACATGATCGTTGACAGGTTTTTTGTACCAACGTTTTAATTGACAGGGATCATTTATCTGCTAGTCGCTAGGGTCATCTGTTTGCATATCTGCATTTTGTAGTTCGAGGGTTGGTAGTCGAATTGAAACTTCTTTTTCCGTTAAATTATAGATTGGTAGGATTACTCGATTTTTATTTGTTTCTTACGACGCATTCTCCCAGGAAAACGCTGTTTTCGATATCATATCTGGGAATATATCCTTCTTCTAGAGAGGTTTCTTTAATTTTGCAGCAGATTACTTTTCTTTCTCTTGGATTTAGTTTTAGCGTAGGAGGTTCTACAAAACGTAATTTTTCGAAAACGAAAACAAGGAGAATAAGGTTCACTTAAATAAAAAAACAACAAGAAATTCTGGTAAAATAGATTTTATTCCGTCAAATTATCCATCCCACTATCATACTAATCATCGCTATTATAATCGTTGTAGTCGTTGTCGTCGCTACTACTGTGGTCGCTGTCGTCGCTACTACTGTGGTGGCTGATAATAACGACCTCGTGATTATCGTCGTTGACAATAGTTTCCGTGTCGGAACTTATGTCGTCGTCAGGTATGGTCCAAGGGGTAGGGGCCCGATCTCCCCTTATGTGGGAGAACGATCGGCCCAAAACGATCTCAGTGTATATATTTTTATGATTACTTATTTTTGTTAGGTGTTAGTTTGATAATTTTGGAGTTTAGTTTTTTATTATTTTCAGTTCTAGAGTATGCTAATCTCCTTAACCATGTTAGTTAATAAATCAGATTTTATTGTAGATTCACTCCTCAAATTGAAGATTTTTCAAGTAAAATTTGCAAGTGTACTTTGACCATATTTATTGATATCAATACTTTATATTGAGAAAAATTTTAGTGATTAGTGATATTACTATGTTTTTCACTTTTTTTAAATTTCCCTAGGAGAAAAAGCAGTCTGGATATAGTATGGATGCAATCTGGATACACTTTGCCAGACTATATCCAGACTAATTTTTCCACGCGGGTTAAAGTTTATTTTCCAATTTTTCTACAAGAGTAAGAGTTCAAGTTTCAAAAGTTTGAATTGAAATTAGATTTTACTTTAGATTCATTTTTTGCATTCAGAAAATTTAATATGTTTTATACGTCATTGCTTCTTAATTTTTAGATTTTTTTGTACTTGACCTTTACTTTTCAATTTATCTCAATTTTTATGTTTTTACTTTTAAATTAAAATAATAATAGGTACAGGCGAGCTAAAGTTGGTAAGACTTTTGGATTAAAAAAAAATGTTGTGAGAAGGATTCAATATTCAGTATATTTGATTTGTATATTTATAAACATTTTTTATTGCGATATTTCAATTGTTTTAATTGTTCAGAAAACTAAATTCATATAACAGAAACTGATAAAGATTCAGTTTTTGAAATTTCGAGCAGTATTGTACGAAATCTACGTAGTATTTCTTTAATATATCGAAGAAGTTTACGTATAGCCTACTAGGACAATTATAAAATATTTGCAATAGAAATATATTTTAGTTATTTTTCCTTCAAAAAAAAACAATTATAATAAGATTATTAGTATTAATTAGTTTTTTATATTTTATAAATTTTTTACACAAAATTCAAAATATATATTTTATGTAGATTCAAAATATATACAAATAGAGAAGTGTAAAATAAATGTGAAAATGAATCGAGTTTCTCGGAAAACAAAAAAACGTTATATACATTGTGATTATTTCACTAAGTATTGAATCAATATAATGATGCTTGACTTATAAGTGTGTTCAAGCGTTGCATTGTGTGCTGACTAAACAATTACTATTGTGATGTCTGTGTTATTACACTAGTCTGAGTCTAACGATGCGTTGAAGTTGGTAGGATTGGACAGTTTACCGAGCTTTCTCAGTACTTATCTTTGTATACAAAGACACTGATATACTCTGTGTAATGTCTATAAAAATATTTTACAGATCTGCGTATGGCATGTTTCGAACAAAATGTTATATTGAGAATCTATTGAAAATTATTATCTTTATCTTTTAACGTCAAGACATTATTTCATAGAGAAATTCTTATTAGAATTTTTAAATGTATTTAATGTACGATCTGGAAGATTTTTGGATATTTTAAAATATTAGTGAAATTCAATACTTTAACAAAACAATTTAAATTAATAAGTCTTAGTGCAAAAAATGTAATTTTTTAATGGAATTTTAGTTGAATTAAGTTTGATACACTTTAAGATTTCGGTCGTAATAACTGGAATCTTAACTGTAATAACGGTCGGAAACCGGTATGCAATATGAAAAAAAATTTGTTTTTATTCTCTTACTTTTTTATATAACGACTGATTAAACTTGTGCCTTTATTCTTACAATAAAAATTGCAGTCAGCGTAATTGCAAATTCTTTGAACGAATGCCAAGATTGTCCTATCAGCCGAAAAAGTTACAACGTTGGTATTCTGAGATTCTAGAAGTGTAATTGTAGTTGATTATCTTGCAAAGATTGATAGAAAAGAGTAATATTCCAACTGATCTGTGTGTGGGGGAATTGTTTCTGTTTGTGAGAAGTACGTATGCTTCGGCAGAAATAAAATCAATATTAAACGAAAGAAAAGGGTATAGCAGCAGAAAGCGTTTTTTACAGGCCTTGATAAATCCTTTGACAAAAAAGGCATTAGTGTACTGAACCATCATTTCACGGTGTGCATTTAATTTAAAGAAGATTATGTTAAGTCTTAAAAATACTTCTGAAAATGTTGACTTTTGTTTCGAGAAATATAGCAACGTGGAAAATAGGAAAGTTCTATTACAGCACTTCTAAAACAGCAACTAATTCTTTAGCTGCATAAGAGCAAAAAAAATAGAACTAAGAATGAATAGTTCAAGAGAGAAGAAATGAATTTGATTAAAGACTCTTCTCAAAATGCTAGACAGCTTACGTTTTTTTAATTACAGTGTTTGTGGAATTTGAAGATTTTTCCCTTTTCTTACAGAATTCTCAAATAAAATTACAAAAAAAGTAGTTAAAGCATTTGTTCTGACGAAACGTTTTGCAGTGTTTACATGGGCCATGCATACTCCCCCGGAAGAGTCATAAATTCTAAATGTTTATTGTAATTTTAGATGACACTTTTTACGTCTTTTATAACACAATATGCGTAAAAAATCTTGCTCGTTTAGTAGCTATCAGAACAATTTTCTTATACGATGGAAAACACAGATGCATCCCATTCAATTTATGAACGTATTGTTATATGATTCTTTTTAGTTTAGAAACTCCAAATTTGAACTATTTTTGACAAGCAATCACAAGTTTATGATTTTTATATCGCATTTGGCTATATAACGAACGCGCAAATTAGGATTTCTGTGCATCATTTGCGCAACCAGAAAATCATCAAAAGCGCACTTGAGAAATTTATCATAAGCGCACATAAGTTTTTTTTTTAATGTATTTATCTAACAATAACTAACACCTGTTTCGCAGATTTTAATAATAACTAACACCTTTCAATTATAAACATATTTAATACATTATCATTGTTTAAAAAAATGAATCTTTAAGAAAAAATAAAACAAAAACAAAACTAATTATGTTTTTAAAAGTCTGGCGGTAAAAATGTTATTAATACTTTTTGCAAGTATTGTAAACGTGTCAATAGTCCTGTTTCATATTCTGCAAAAGCTTCCTGCAAATATTTTTCTTTGTTGCAAACATTAAATCAAGGAATCCTTGTATATTATCAATATCAATTTCGTATACGAAATTGATTGAGTTAATATTTGAAACATTTTTGCAATTTTCACAAATGAATTCGAATGTGAAAATAATCTTCCAAAAATAAATTTGTCAACAAAAGCTCATTACTTGAGCATTGAGGATTTGTAAGAGATTCTCATTTAATACAGAATTTACCGACATAGCTACAAAAATATAAGACAAACAAAAAATAATATAAAATGTTATACGAGTATTATTACAAAAATTTGAAAATTTAATCATAAAGACACGTACATATCCTGCATGGAAAAAATCGAAATGTATGTTAAGTATGTAACGTTTTGCGTAAATATATCTTACTTACTAATATATAGATTTCAATCTGTCTATTTGTCTTATCACGCAAAAACTATTGAGCTACCAAATTAGCTCAAATTTCGTCGATATGTACTGTCAACGATACTGAGTGTACCATGGTATATGTATTTTGAACTTATTCTACAAAATTTTGAAAAAAATTGTTTTGTACATTCGGGATGTTACGGATGTTCGGGAATACGATTGTCATACGGATGTCATAAGAATGTCGTAAAGAGGTCATAGGGTGTCATACGGATTTCTTAAGGATTTAATAAGGATTTTAAAAGTAATATGCAATATTAGGAAGTTACATACAAATCATGAAAGGAGTCATAAAAAAGGTTGAAATTCATACAAATACTAGCAATTCGTTTAGTTATCAGATTTGGTATCCCCGATCATAGTTGTTTAATGTAAAAAAATACAGTATTTTAAACAGAATTGTCAAACACTATAGAAATATTGTATTTTTCATTTAACTTAACAATTTAATAAAATGATCATTGATTTTGGTAATTTTCAATCAATAAACCTTAGAATAACAAATCCCCTTAAGTTTCAATTAGTTTTTCATTTTAAACACACTTACAGATTCATTTTCATTCTTTTTTACAATGGTATATTGAATTTGATATTTTTATTATTTTCCGCTTTACTCCTTCCATACATTATCCATTATTTTTTGGCAAACGGAAAAAACGAGCAAATTTTGAAAGCTTGGTGATGATATGCTAGTGCATCTCGCGATCCTGCAGCGACACGTTCTTGAATGTTGTGCAAAATGTGTAATTTCATCTGTTCCAATAGATTGATATATGATCGTAAAATCTTAAACATTATATATGTCTAGATGTATGCTAAAGTTCCGTCTACTATGAACTAATGAAACAATTCGCTAGAATGAGAAAAGTAGTGAGAGACAAGAGGTGGGAAGTAGAGGCGCATCCAAAGAATGGAGGTCGAGGAGAATGTTATTCTCTCTCAAAACCGTGTCAACGAATTCATCAAATATGATAAATAAATGCAACATAGAAGATGATTTGCTAGCATATATAAAGTTTTCCTTATTTCAATATTATAATTCAAAAGATTAATTAATTATGAAATTCTCGCTTTAACCAAAATTCACTCATAGAAATAATGCGTGAAAAAGTATAGTATAAGCAATAAAGTAACTACATTGAAATTATATAAAACATACATTCTACTTTATAAAATAGTAAAATTTTTAGAAAAAATAACTATAAACAATTAATTATCTAATTCTAATCTAACTAAAATATGTAAAAGTGAATATATGTTTGTTTCTTTGTATGAACATCACGGAAAATCTACCGAATCGATTTGAACCAAATTTTGAGAGAATATATTCCTAGGGACAGGGATATGTAAAGTGCGTAAGCTTTATCTTTTTTATATACACGGAACCAAAAAAATAGCTCGCTCTGTTATAAACATTAGCAATTACAGCTAATGTTAGCACAACAGGCGCTATTCAACAATTATTGCTATGCGACCTTAGCTGTTTCTGCTAATCTCTAAATA
>JABFPJ010003651.1:0-15587 GCA_022817425.1 Gryon sp. ZL-2020
TTTTGAAATGTGAATTGTGAATGAATATGTGTTTATTTATATAAATATAAATGTGTACAATACTATAATTACATGTAATGAACAGCAATTCGATAATGTAACCGACGAATTACACACAAGAGAAACATTCTGTATATTTGAGGAAAACAAAAATATATTTGTACAAAGTTTCTTTGGGTTTTGTTACATTTACATTATATCATAGACATTTTACTATTTTTTTATTATAATTTTATCTCAAATACACATATGTTATTTTATTTTAGGAGCCGATATGTTCATCACATATTTTTTCATCACATGTATATTAAATTTCATATTTTTATCACACCACATACAAAACATATAAACGTGTTTATATATATATATACAACTAAATATATATAACTATATATAACTAAAAGTAAGAAAACTGATACAACCCAAAATATGTTTAATGCCTAACAAGTGATTCATTTAAACAAAATAAACATAAATTACCATTATTTAATGAAACCCAGAACATGTAATTCACTTAAGTGTATTAATTACGAATAATAATCTAACATTATGTATAAATAAAATTTGATATAAAAATATATAATGAAAAACATGTGATAAAAAAACGTGTGATAAAAAAACATGAGATGAAAAATAATGTGATGAAGATGTTGGGAGTCGTTATTTTTGTTTTAGGTAAGAATTTAAGAGATTATATTTATTCAATCATAATATATTTGACAAATCAAAATATAGTGGCATGTAAACATATATCCCACAATATCAACATTTCATTCTCTTAATTCCGTTATAAGTTGATTTCTTTAGCCAAAGTGGCATTGAAGTTATAGTTCTGTTTCACAATTTTAATAACCGTGATTTATATATTTCCATTAATTTTGCATAAATATCATTCAAATGTAAGTATATTACAGTTGCAACAGAGCATATTATTATTTTTCATTGAACTAAGCAATCTACAATATTTGTGTCTTTATTATAATTGCGAAAATGGACATAAGTGATTGAATTACATGAATCAACTAATTATTTGCAGATTGTTTAACAAATTGCAATAATGCCATCAACAAAAAAGCGCGCATCAACAAAAGTGCAAAAGGATCAATATTCCCAAATCATGCTGGACGCAAAAAGAAAACACGCCCTGGAATTGAAGAAGCTGCAAAGAGATTTGGAAAATGAGATGGAAAGCGTTTTAAACAAAATCGATATGGATATGTTAAAGTTGCCTGCGCAAATTTTAAAAATGACTTTTAGCGAATTCGATGCAATCTTAAATAGCAAAGATTCTGAGGACGAAAAAGAAGAAGAGAGTTTCACACCTCCGCGTCAAGCACAGATGGATTCAAACTTATCTGATAACGGATATGCAACTGACAAAAGTAATAATGTCGTGAGTAGTTCAGTGAAATCGACTGTCATGACATCGACGATGAAGAATAAACTGAAGATCCAGCCGAAATCGGTGATTAAAAGCAAAAAGCACTTGAATGTCGAGAAGAACATGTATATGCATACACCAAAGGATAAAAAGCCGCAAGCATTGGTGCCGATTACTCCGAAAGTGGATCTTAACACTCCGGTCAATATTTTGCGACAGCCACGACGTGGAGAAACGATCATCAGCATGACCGGTAGTCCCATTTTGGCGACCAAAATTCTGCAGGAAGAACGTATGGCTAATCTAATGTTACCATTGGACAACGGAGACGTAATTTCAGTTCTGCCGACGGGCGATCTCAGACAATCCTTATTACCGTCCATAAGTCCCACTATCATGAATCAACTCAAAACTTTAAAAAATCACATTGATAAGTTTATATCGGATCGTTGTTAAAAAGAGCATTTTTAACTTTAACATTTTTACTGTAATTGCATTGTGAAGTTGTATGGATTATACTTTTGGATTATACTTAACTATGTTACATTTTTGTTTTGGTCACTGTCCAGAATAAGAAGTAGAGATAAAATATTTGTAAAAATATCCCAGCATTTAGAATCAGATTATCATTTCAAAATTCAAGATAGTATTCAATGTATATTTCTAATTGTTTAATACACTTATGTTAGTATTTGGATTTAAAGTAATGAAAGTCTTGAAATGTTTGTAAAGTGGAAAAAAAATTTAATTTATTCAAAAATTTTAATTAATGTACTAAATGTGGAATTTTATACCAAATAAAATATCAATTTAACTTTGTAATAATAGATTTTTCTTTTTCTAAATTGTTGTATATTATATTATAATATAACAAATAAATTAAATTAAAACATTGAAATACAACATTCGAGCAACAATAAATATTTTTTCGTCTTTTATTTATTAAAAAAATTTTATATAATTTTATACTAAATTATTCCACGTTTCTTCAATCAATGCACATAAATTATGTTTACTTTTATTTTTATCTTTCATTTAAATTATACAAAGAAATGTATAAAAAAGTAAAAGTTTTTATCTAATATTTCATATCTATTTTAAATGTTTTTAACTACGCAAGTCAAAAGTAAAATAAATGACACATAAAGCTGACTTACAATCAAATAAAAATATTATTCAAACAATTTTTTGTTGTCAAAAAATTATATAAAATAAAATAAATTTAATGACCTTTGTGTAAAAAATAATAAAACGTCATTTGTTAAATTGAAGAGTTTATCCTAATAACGTAGTATTTCCTAAAGACGGAAAATAATATGGCCGACTTAGCGATGCTTCTTATATTCCTTTGCCTAACGACCCTAACTTCATGATTGTTGTGTTCGGCATTTGTTTACGCTGAAGTTCGTCTCCAATGATCCGTTGACGGGATTACGAAAAATACGAATTTGTGTTTAGAAATTGTGCAAATTAAATGCAGTTAAAGTGTTACTATTCAATTTCGTCAGTTTGACAAAAATGCGTCCGACGATGAAAATGTGCGCGACATATTTTTTGTGCCAATAAATAATCGTTCAAGTTTTGCCATTCATTAGACAATTTTACGTTTCCCATTGTCATTTGTTTTTTCTTCATTTTTTTTCTTCGTTTAAATTTTCTTTTTTTCTTGACTGAATTTTCACGGTTGATTTTTGATTTGAGCAAGAACAAAAAGAAGGTTAGAAATTAAGTAAAGTGCCGAATACATAGTTGAGAATCAATCAAACAACATGGGATCGTTGAATCTTGTTTGTCCGATGTGTTGCGGCGAAACTTTTAACAATTCACAGTCGTTGAAGTACCATTTGTTGAGCATGACGGATAATCTGTATTGTCCGGGATGCTCTAAAAGAATAGATTCAGTATTGGGACTGATTCAACATTTGGATCGTTGTGGACAATCCAACGAATCTGAGGATGATTTGGACCAAAAGGGCATGCCAAATGATGAATCCGATAATGTGCAAATGGTAATATTAATTATATTTTGAAGTAATTTATTCATTTTTGTTATTTTAAATTAAATAATTATTTTATTTTGTATTTGTTAATTAATAATAAGTACAAACAATAAAGAAATACTAAATATTTGTATATTTTTTTAATGAATAGTTTGTCTTTCAGGAGGAAGAAGAATTAACTGAACAATTAGATACGAATTTTATCCAAACTGATGAAGGAATTGTAATTGTAGGAGGTCCACGAACAATTACTGTCAATGAAAATGGTTTGTATAAATAAACATAAACAATATAAATGGGGAAAAAAGAATAATAAATTTATTAAAAACAAAACAAAATATTTGTATACTATAAAACATAACTATTAAATAATTTTATTTGAAAACCATTATGAACTTTAAATCTTTCAATTGATACAACACAATTGATCCTTGCTTAATAATTTCATTTTCATTTGTATCTAAATTTCAATTAATGAATACAATAGGCGACATAAAGTTAGTAGAGAAGTTGGATACTATGCAAGAAGAATTTAATGTTTCAAATGCTTTGAGAGTGCAGAACATGGAATGCACTAATGTAAATGCCAAAAGAAACACTTTTACGTCGGGATCAATTGTGAATGTGAAAATTCCGGTAACAATAGATAAAGATTCTTCGAACAATTTTATTACTGTCTTACCTGATACTGTAGAAGAAGAGGAGGAGGAAGAGGATACTAACATGATGGAAGTCAATGATACCGAAATAAATGAAGATTCTGAAGATATTAATACAAGGATTTTGTCCGTTAAGGAAGAGCTATGCGATGTTGGCACTGTTGAGGTAAAAATGTTGTTCAAATAATAATAATTATTATTATTTCATGATATCATTAATTATTATATAATAATTTATTAATTATACTTTGTGAAATATTATTTAGGAGGAGATTGAAAGTGAAGTATTTTTGAATACAAACTACAGCTGCAGTACTTGTAATATGAGTTTTCCATCAGTGGCTGAACACATCAAACAATATCACGACGGTCAGCATGTTGTTCTTGAGATGGACAGTGATCAAATAAGCAACATGGAGCTAAGTGCCTTGCTTTCCGGCGAAAATGACAATTTAGATTTTTCAAATCCCAGACAAACGATGAATACACTTCGTACGGAAGAATGTAAAGACAGCGATGGTCGATTGTATACCCGCAAGGTTGTTCAGATTGAAAAATTTTGGGACAAAGTTAATCCACAAACTCAACCGCAAAAATCATCGACCTTGCTTGAAAAGTTGTTCTCTAATGTCGAAGGAGTTAAGGTAAAAAATAAAGTGTTGTATTTTCATCTTTAATATTATTAATTACTCTTTTATTTTATATAAAATAATAATTTATATTTATTTCAATACAGGTTCGAGATAAAAGTAACGCAGTTCGTTGTTATAAATGTAACCAGTGTTTCAATCAGTTTTCGAAATTGTCGGAGTTTAAAACTCATGCGTGCGTTAATGGCACGAATCAGTGTGAGCATTGCGATCAAACATTTGCAACTGTGAAGGCATTACATGCGCATTATAAGGTTCATAAACTTGACATTGACATGTCCAATAATAAATTTCTGTGTAAGCAATGTGGTACTGAATTTACCACACATAAAAGTTTAAGACTTCATTCACGAATGCACGGTCCGGTGCGAACAAGACATGTCGATGCACCAGAAGGAACAGGTGAATCGACATTTACTTGTAAAGAATGTGGTATGTATTTTCTTTTCTTCCTTTTTTTAATTTTCTTATTCATTTTAATGAATAATAAATATAGTATTAATATAAACATAAATTTCAGGTAAAGTTTTATCAGAATCATATAAAACTGCACACATGGCACTTCATTCTGGTGATTCGGTGACCTGTACGATTTGCAATCGTAAATTCGACTCGGCGCAAAGTTTGGAAATGCACGCGGCTGTTCATGCGGAAACAGTGACTATACAACGATCTCCATCGCCGCCAGTTACAATCATAGATGGCGCACAAATCACCGAATCAGAAACAATACAGACGTCATTAGTTAATATAAGCAATAAAAATGCGAGAAACGTAGCGACAACTTCGGTCAAAAACCCGGTCACGATGTCTACAATGGATGCCGCAGAAAATGCACAAAAACCATATCAATGTCAACATTGTGGTCGGCGATTTGCGCGTCCTCACGAGAAAGTTAAACATGAACGTATCCATACGGGAGAGAAACCTCATGTTTGCGAGGTATATTATTATTGTTATTTATATTCAAAGAAATATAAGCAATTATAATTATACGAAATATTAATCAATGAACACTTTTTAGGTCTGCGGAAAAAAGTTTCGAGTTTCCTACTGTTTAACACTACACATGCGAACTCATACCGGCGTTCGACCTTACGCTTGCAAACATTGTGGGAAGCGATTCAAGGCTTCGTCCGTCTATAATCATCATTTATTAACCCACAGCGATGAACGCGCCTACACTTGTCCATACTGTCCGAAAACATTCAAAACTCGTGTCCAGTTGGCTGGTCATAAGAATTCGCATACAAAGCCTTTCCGGTGTACAGAATGTTCGCGACCATTTGCTTCCCTTTACGCTGCGCGTTCTCACATAGCGACTCACAAGAAAGACAACAACTTGAAGTTCAGTTGCGATATCTGCGGCGCATCGTACGGTCGAGCTTTTGCCCTCAAAGACCATCTGAAGCAACACAATGAGGAGCTTTCCACAGCGCCGGAACCAGCGCGCGAAGAAGAAGTTGAAGAGGCGTATTTAATAACTGAAGAGGAAGCGGTTAAAGAGGAGGAAATGGTGATACCATCACCACTGCCGGTCGCGCAATCTTCCGGCGCAGATGATTCAAACTAATGCGGACCAACTAGTCAATTTTGACATTGATTGATCTTGTTGTTAAACAGTTGTGTTATATGAAGGTGTTCCTTATTATTAATATTATTTTTTTTTAACTTTCTTTCTACTACTATTGAGACTTTATGGGTATTTGCTAATGCAAGAAAATAAAGTATAAGTTTTACTTTGCACGGAATGAAAGAAGTGTTGTGCAGCGAGAAATATCAGCTGCGTTAAAAATAAGTGTTAAATCGTTTCCATTAAAGAGTCCCAAGTCTCGTTGCCAAATAATATTTTATCACGCGGGACAATCGAAACTGAATTTTTCGTTCTAGTACGCTGTCGATTTTATATGGCTGTACAAAAAATTAAAATGTATATTCATATAAATTTTTACATTAATTAATTATAATTATGATAATTTAGTGATAATGTTATTTTAATAGAAAAACTTTTTGTCTATGAAATTCTTTATGGAAAATTGTGTATTATATTAATTTAAAAGAAATATTATAATTTTAATTGTACATGTTGAAAACTTGAATTTTGGTAGTATATCACTTTGTAACAATAATTTTTACTGATACAATACGTAATATATGATACGCATTATAATGTCTTTAAGTTAACTAATATTGTACGTAGGTAAAAATTTGATGTTAATAACAATTATATATTGCAATAAAAATTCAACTATATAAAACATTTACACTTTGAATAAAATTACTGTTATAATAACAAAATATCATGTAATTTAACTTGTGTATTTAATCAGCAAGATAATATCAAGTGCAACATAGAAAATAATTATTTCATGAAAATAAATGAATGCTTTATTGGAAATTAAATGTATTATAATCATTTACATTCAATTAAACACTATTTACTTATATTTTATCTGAAAATATAATGAAATGCAATTTCGATATTTTTAAATGTCTTATTGTGTTAAAAATAAATTTTTTGTTTCTAATATTACTCTTAGATAAAAAATTTAGTTTTCTGTTTTTGCGAATCCTATCGTTTCACGTAAATATACTTGATTAATATTTGTATTTTCATTATGTACACTTTTTATAAATCGAAGAGTAAAATAAATAACAGATTAGCTACTCTGGCAGTTAATGCACCACATGCTCTTTATCGATAAGACTTGAATATTCGGTTTTACAAGAATTTCTCATTCACTTTTGTTACGCCGAGGGTAAAAGTCAGCAAAATATATTATTTTATTGTCACATTAAAGTTCGAATATTTCTATTATTATTCAAGTACAATAGAAAAATCAGAGAAAATGGATACGAATGATTTTTTTGAAAGTTACACTGACATTTCCAACGTATTGCGAGTAAGTATTTTAATTCAAAATTTATATATATTTTTTGTATAAGTTGAATTCTAATTATATGTTATTTTTTCTGACTTTTCTAGACTGAAAACTTGCCAGATACATCAAAGTATAACTTTACACGAGAAATTTGGGTGATAAGACCAGCCTGGGACATTTCATTAAAAGTCATTTTAATGACTCCAGTGTTTATAATTGGAGTACCAGCAAATATAAGCCTAATTTATGTGATCGTTCGCACAAAATCATTACAAACAACTACTAATTTTCTGATAATGAATATGGCGATTGCCGATTTGTGTATCTGCACAATGTGTCCTTGGATGTTACTTTGTCGTGATTTATTTCAAAATTTTATTCTCGGCGAAATTGGATGTCGTATGGACGGATTCTTAGTACACGCTTTAACGATGATAGCAGTATTTAGTCTGAGCATCATCAGCTATGATCAATTTGTTTCGATTGTTTTTAATTGTTCTGGAAAACTGCCTGCAAAGTAAATATGCAATTAGTATATTATTTACGAAGGGCGTATGTGGCGCCCAAGAGATCGAATTACTATTTTACATATTCATTTTTAGGAAAAGAAACATTTTTTTCGTCACTCAAGGAGAGAAAGTGCTCTTTTCCTCCGTAGCAAGTTTTCGGAAAAATACATTATTTCCTCCCTTATAATAAAAAATATCGTATGCAACATGGAAGATTATCGGAAATCCGTTTCACTCGCACAGTTACAAATTGCGTGTTCGGTTTGTAAACTCTGCTCGGAAAACTGGATTCCCGATTTCCTCTTCTTTATTGTGTAATATACTATTAAAACACATGTACACGGTAAGTATTTTATTATTGTTCTCGAGCAATAATGAAGTACCTACCTTGCATTTGTGATGTAAAATTCTCTATGTATCTAGGGCGGAACAGCGATTATTGCCTCGTATTTTCACTTCGTACTCGACTATAATCGCTGTTGTTCGGCCCTTGATACATAATGTACTATTCCTTTCTAAGAGAATAGTACATTAAACGTTTCTCTCCCGCAAAACGACTAATAGTATATTATTCACCAAAAACATATGTTGCGTATGCGCACGAGGTTGAATTTCTATTTTTCGTACTCGTTTGCAGCGAGCGAAAAATTTGTGTCTCCCAAGAGAGCATTTCTCTCCCGAGCGTGATAGCGCAAGGGATATACAGTAGAACCTCGATTATCCGAGATGGCCTCGCATAAGCATACTCAAAATCTCGGATAATACGAAATAACATAATTAATAGCAATTAAAGATGAAAAATATTAATTTCATTAATAAACCGATGTTATAATTGCAAAGACAGAGTTTTTTAAACAGTTTTTTAGTTTTATTATCTATTATTTGTATTATTGGTACGTGAAAATGATGACTTTAGTAGCGGAAAATTTTGGAAAAATTCAGGTTCGGGAATCCAGTTGAGTACCTCGGATAATTCGGAACATCAGTCAAGCGAGGCTCGGATAATCGAGGTTCTACTGTATATATATAGTGTAAGTGCTAACTTCATAGAGTACGGAAATAGTATATTTCCGTACGATATGAAGTTGGCACGAGTGCTAAAAAATTATTATTTCTTATCTTTTAGAAAAACTCCCTACGTTTTAATTGTAACTTGGATAATTAGTACAATGTTAGCAACGCCCTTGGCTTATTTTCGAAAATATCATGAAAGAAAATGGCGAAATTATTTAGAAACCTTCTGCACCGAGGACTTTGTACTTATTTATACATACTGGAGTATATTCGTTGGCATTAGCGTATGGTTACCACTCACAATTATGGCCATATGTTACACCGCCATTCTTATCAAAGTGAGTTTGTTTATGCACAAACAAACATATCTATTTTGTTGAATATTTTTCATTCTTAAAATACTTCATTTACACAGTTATTAATATATTTTTGTTAATAAATATTCCATTAATTTGTGTTTTAAATTATGCTATTATTTTACAGCTACACTACCGTGAACTTAAAGCATTAAAGCAAAAGCATCCAATAGTTATGAGACATAAAAAAAGAGTTGCCAAAATTTTAGCTTTGGTTCTTTTATCATTCATCATATGTAGAGTTCCTTTTACCATTCTTGTTTTACGCAGAACTGCATTGTTTCAACAAGAACCAAAACCTGGACAAGCACAGTCTATATATCTGCTATGGTAAATTATGCATTAATTATAATTTGAAAATTTAGAAGAGAACTTAAATTGACTGAAAATAATTATAATTTTGCAGGTATATCAGTCGATTTTTAGTTTTACAAAATGCAGCGTTGAATCCATTACTTTATGGATATAGTAGCAGTCCATTACGTACTGAAATCGCAAAATGTCCCGGAATATCGTGGATTTTAAAGAAAAAAAAGCAACGAACACTTAGAACTTGCAAAACAGTATCCCTGTCCTGCGATAATTTAAGACCAAGATCTCCTTGTATTCATGACAGTAAAAGAGTCGACAATGTGCCAAATATTGTCGCAACAAAAGATGCAAATCTTTAAAAATAAAAAAAATGGATTAAGTTGTTGAAATCATAGTACACTGAACAAAGCTATTAAAGATACATTTCATTTTTATTAGAAGATAAATACATATCCGTAAATTCACAACAATAGAATTTTATCGTTTTTTAACAATAGATATAATGTTTCTGAAATAAATATTTTCGCTGATAATATTATTACACATTTTCAATATAGATTTATAATACAATTTATAGGCCTAGGCAATTGGTATAATTTTAATATAAAATTTGCATGAATTAAAATAGTCCCTAATGTAACGAATAATTACTTAAATATTTGACAAATCTCAAATAGAACTTTGAGAGTTGATTTAAAATATTGTAATTAAAAATATTTAATTGTGCATAGCAATTATATCAATGCAAAAAATTTTATGTTATTAAAATTTTCCCACAATAATTATGTATACATATATATAATTTTATCTCATTCGTTTTTAAAGTAAATATTCTGTATTTTTCACATTAATATACAATGATTTCAGTCAAAATTCTTGATAAATAAATGTTCACAAAAATACATATCAACATTATAATTTAAATCATAATCGTTCGATTGCAGTTACCCGAAACCTACATGCAAATTCTATACTAAACATTATTTGTCGTGAATACGTCAACGTAATTTTTTTGTAGAGTTATCAATGAACTACAACGAGACGTGGTATGTTAAGTCTCTGAAATACATCAACTGTATCCTCGACAAATTTATCCATCATATCTTTCGAATGCTTGGGAGTTGGTGCTAGCCTTAGTTTTTCTTCACCCTTTGGAACTGTTGGATAATTTATTGCTTGTACATAATGGCCTTTCTCGAAAATCAAAGTGTCGGCAATTTGACTACACAAAGCTGGATCTCCGATCTGAAAATCAAATGTTTATATTTAATTAAATAAATAAAATTAAGTCATAAACGTTTTAAGATTTTTTTTTTTTTGAATTTAGAATATTTTTACTTGACTTGAAATTTAACATTTCTGTATTTTTTTAATTTAATATCTATATATCTATAGATATATATATAGATATATATATATATATATATATAAGATTTTAGAAAGACAATCGTTTATTGTTTATTCAGGAAAACTAACCTTAATAGGTATAATATGAGAAGGAGTAGGTTCAACAGGAAGACCAGCATTGATTAGATTAGATTTGACATAAGCGACATTTTTCTGATGCGATGCCCGCAATGAACGACCTTCGTCTGATGCTAAAATTTTGACAGCTGCCAGAGCACCGTATAATACAGTTGGAGGTAACGAAGTAGTAAAGATAAAGCCAGCAGCATAACTTCGTATCATATCTATCAGATTCTCACTACCTACTATGTAACCACCGACGTTGCCAAAAGCTTTACCAAGCGTACCTGTAAATACCAAGGTAAATAACATTTATTACTATGAAACTTTACATTTATATTTCCAATTAAGTATATCTAATTATAACATCATTTTTATATATATAATTATGTAATAATTATAACATTATTTTACCTGAAATTATATCCATTTTATGTAATACATAATCTCTTTCTCCAATCCCAGCGCCATGATAGCCATACAATCCCACGGCATGAACTTCATCGACAAAAGTGATTGCACCATATTTTTTTGCGACGTCACACATCTCTTCCAGCGGACAAATATCGCCAGTCATTGAATGAACCGTCTCAAATGCGACAATTTTTGGTACATCTTTCGCCACCTTTGACAATAATTCCTCCAAATGTTGAACATCATTGTGGCGAAATATGTGCTTGGGTACACCACTGTTACGTATACCCTGGATCATCGACGCGTGATTACCCGCATCCGAGAAAATATGACAACCTGGCAGTAATTTGGCTAAGGTACAAAGTGTCGAGTCGTTTGCGACAAAGCACGAGGTGAACAACAGACCAGCTTCTTTTTGATGCAACTCAGCCAGTCGCTTCTCGAGCAACACATGACCCATGGAATTACCGGATATGTTCCGAGTACCACCGGCGCCGGAACCAAACTTATCAAGTGCCTCGCGAACTGAGTTTAATACACTCGGATGACGGGACATACCCAGGTAATCGTTCGAACACCAAACAGTTATTGGCTTCTCGCCGCACGAATATTCCATGGCTGCTGGAAATTCATCCGCGAGACGATTTACTTTCTTGAAGATTCTATAAAAATGAACAAAATTCTTATTGTTAAATAATTGCATAATAATACAAATAATTAACAGTTAACGATTAGTTTAATATTGAAATTTAATTAACAAGAAAGAACCATGAATTTTATATTTTATATCAGATTTTTTTTAAATTCAAGATAACAAATTGCAATAATGTAATCTTGGATTGCAGTATTGTATTTGATAAATGCAAAAATGTATTGACATTTTAAATCATTCATTATTTATATTTAATTGATAATAATTTAACTTTAAAAAATTACTTTAAATTGAAATTTTTAACCAATAAATAAATTTTCTATGATTTCACATTTTAATGTATAATATCTTTATTATTACATATGTAATAGTTTGATAATTTCAGTAATATATGTTTGTTGTAATTCATAATTTTTATTTAAAAATTTGATAATTTAATATTTTAAATAGAAACAATTTTTGATTGTTGTTTTTATTGATCAAATAAATAATGACTTGATTTTTAAAAATGTAAAATTGAGTTACCTATAGGAATGATCCTTCTTTTTCTTCAAAATTTGATTGCGGAAAAATTCTTCATAAGGAAAAGTATTCTTTTCAACTAAGTTTGAGTCCAAGTTAATAATATCCTCCTCGATTACAGAACTAGCTTCCTTAACTGCTTCGTTTGCAGTATTGTCCTCTTTCGCAAGAAATGGACATTGCTTTCTAATTGATTCCGGAAGAGGATTTTCATTTTTGTTATTAGAAAAAGTACTAGAAAGACGCGACATCACTGGACAATGTTGCCAATAACTCATCACCGAAGATCCATAATTTCGAACGTAGTTCGCTGATAATCGAGTTAAAAATGGGCAAGGCATATTATTTCCTGCAAACAGTTAAATTAATTATTTATTTAATTGTTGTACAACTTAACTAATTTATTATATTGCATTAGAAATAATCCAAAATTAACATATATTTATTTTAAAATAATATTAATTAAATAGTGTATTGCTTTGTATTACTAAGTTATTTTTGTTAAGTCTAATAATATATTGCAATCTAATACAAAAACATTTATTTATAGAACAAATTGTTTAAAACATATATCATATGTTAATGAGTGTATTTTTACGAAACATTTTTTTATTTGTACTACTTTGTATTCACAAGTTCTCAATAATTTTTTTCTTTACCGTTTATGTTATTCAAAAGGTCTATATAATTATAATATGAAAAAAGTTAAATACATTATAAATCTATTTATATGACCTACTTTATTTCATTCACAAATACACTTTGAAGTTACCGACTTCAGTCCAAATTAAAGATAAAAAATATTTTACATAAATAAATGATGTTATTGTTATTAAAAATAATACAGATTTATGATATCAACTGACTTAATCAATTGCTCCGAGCTAAAAGCACAATAAATATGTATATGAATTGCGTGAGATGAAATAGTTTTCAGATTCATTCATTCGTACAAATCATATTTCAATCAATATCCATAAAGATCACCGCTTATGAATGGACATTTCCTTCCATATTATTATATCGAGCTATTTTTATGGTTTCTTATCTTTTTTCAATTTTTACATTTCTATTACAAAAACATAAGGACAAAAATATACACACGTTATTTCACTAACATATTTAAAATAATCATTTAATAAAAAAATTGAAATATAATAATAAAAAATTAATAATTCAATTAAAAAAATAAATGTATTTAATAAAATTTACTGAGTTTAATCAAATACTATTTATAGTGTAATATTATGTAAATCCATATATATGTAATCAAATGTGACATTTCCAAATATCTCATTGTAATCTTTCAAATTACTTTATACAAACCAACATATATATTCAATAAAAATAACTCTATTTTCTTATCAATTTAGTGACAGTAATACTTCAATAATATGAATAATAAAAAAATATAAAACATACAACTGTCAACATTGAAGCAAACTTAGAAAAGAATCGTCGAATGATGAAGAGAAAGCGACAGTAATGTAATCTTGGAAACCTGTTTTTCTCACACAAGCAGTGATTCCGTAATACAAAATTATAAGTTAATTACAAAACATAATTATAAAATAATTTTTAAGACTGAGAAAGAAACAAATGTACTCACCTTTTGTTGCTTGAATGAGCTGATAACTGCCGTGACGAAGACTCGAGCGTGTGAGCTACAACAGAAAATATGTGCAAGATGTGGTTATGTTAAGTGTGCCAGGTTGTGTACTCAAGCACACGACTGATCCAATATTCCAACCTTGCTTGTTTTTGTATTGGAAATTGAATTTTGGAGCGATTACGTGCGTGGGCTTACACTCTCGAATGCTGCAATACTGCCACTGTGCTTGTGACAGGCCGTGTGCGCGCGACTTATGCGCGCATGCGCAAACAAACATTCGGCGTCATTGCGCAAGCGCGCCAAATCATCGACATATACGGAACGCAGATAAAAAGATAATAAGAAAAAAAGTCAAATTACAAACTTCGCGCGAAGCGGGTGAAGGATAACAGCTACGAAGAAAAATACCCAGTTGCCAGTAATATACGTTTGTTTTTACTTTTGACTTTGCTGACTTGGTCAATGCGCTGATAGTAGATTTTTTCTGATACATTATCAATGATTTGCAATTTGAGTTATGATTTTGAAAACACTTATTGAAAAAATAACTGAGTTTATTACTTCTTTAAGGAAAAATAAATTATTTACTTTATTTAAATAATTATAAAAATTATTGTAAAATAATTTAATTAGTACTTAAAGTTTCACTTTAAATATTATTCTTTAAATATTAATATTAGAATTTATTAAGTTTAATTGATGTACTGTTTTAAGTAAAAATGTATCTAAATTTGAATTATTTAAAGTAATATTTTGTCAATGTTGAATATATTTTTTTTTTAGAACAAATAAATTCTTAACAAGTTATTATATTTGATTTAATAACTAACTCATATATAAGCTTTCAACTTTTGACAAATTTTGTAAAAATGTAAATATTGATAAGTAAAAATTATTTTAAGCATCAACATAAATTAAAAAATTGTATGTGTTAATTTTTGGTATCTGAATCCCTAGTTTTATCCGAGATATTCTTACGGATTCTTTATGCCCAGCAGCCGGAACCATATTAAAACGTATTTATTATTTTCATTTTGTATACCGTATTTGTAAATTCTTATATTAACTTTGTACAAAATCAATACGTTTTAATACATGAGGTTTATGCTTTAACAAACTAATTTAAAACATATTAATGATAACATTAATATATCCGT
>JABFPJ010003652.1:0-15586 GCA_022817425.1 Gryon sp. ZL-2020
ATTTGGGGGGGGGGGGGTGTTATAGGGATGCCATAAGGAAATCATAGGCAGATCATAGGGGTAAAAGGAAGGGTTCATAGGTTGATCATAGGGAGCCCATAGAGGGTCCATAGTAGTATCTCGGGTGGAACTAGAGATTTAGTCAAGACTCATACACGGTCATAGGAGAGGGGTCTCAAGGTTTCGCTTGAGCAAAGCCGGGCTTTCAGCTAGTTTAATTATAAAAAATAATGTTATTATAATAATATAATTATGGTAATAATATTGTACAAAATATTGAAAAATTGTTGAACTGATGATGACTTAAAAGTTATCTTCATTTTTGTTATTTAAAGTTATTTTTCACTGGTATCTGAATGATGTTTATCGTTTACAGACCGCCGGAAATCTCTAAAAAATAGCAGAAAGTGTCGCGGCATTTAAAACGAATCTTGAATCAACTCAAGACTTCAACAAAGCAATTGGACAGGTTGTCAACATTATTGTATGCTATTACATGGGTTGGAGCAAGCGAGCAAACGTTCGTAGCTACGACAGTCTTAATGGTTATGGCGCAATTATCGGTTTGTTTAGGGGAAAGATTTTGAATTATCGAATTCGTAATCGGAAGTGCAAAAAATGTGATCTTGGCGGTCGAAAACTTGCGAGTTATTCCTGGCCACGTTTTTGGCTACCACGAAAACTGTGGTCAATGATGTAAGTCTGCATTTGGGGAAGATCCAAGTCATACTATTTTGCTACTAGATTGTAAACTTATAGTAGCAATTCCAAGAGTGGAATTAGCGCAGTTTCTGAAGATTGTAACCGATGATTACAGATCCGCGGAATTACTGCCGAGCAAGCGAACTATGATTAATATTTCGTCACTACTAATTAGGCAGCACCTGACGGCCCGGTTGACACGTGACCCCCGAATCGCACTCTCCGAACCGTGGCGCCTTGCCCTTTGCCGCGATCTCGCAGAGGGCCGACGTTGTCGAGCCCGGATGTGTGTGCGCGAAATGTCCCGCCATAAGAGCCCGCCAAACTGTACAAGCCGCTCCCGGGCATGGCCAGCAGCCAGTCAACCGCCAGCCCGCAGTCAGCCAGCTAAAACCAACCAGCCATAGCCCAGCAGCTTGCCTTTTTTTTAAATTATGTTTAAACGTGAGTTGCTGTATATTTTTTTTCATTTTTGATTATCCGTTGCCGTACGGTGGAATCTTTGCCTCATCGCTCGCTCGACGATCCTGTATGTTTGTGTGTTTGTTTTTTTTAATTTTTAAAGTCCGCGGAAATTAAAAGGCAAGATTTTTCGGTTAGAACGTAGAGTTAAAGTTTGACTCCATCCGTTGAACGATTAGCGCTGGGGGGAACGTACGCGCAATATAAACAGTTGAATTTTCAAAATAAGTGTTTTGAAAATTCAATGCGAAACTTTGTATTGTAATTGAGTTTTTTAAAATCTTAATTGTGATTCAATAATGTTTTGCAAAATTTAAAATTGATTGTTGCGCTGCAAAATTTTGGTTTTTTTTTCAAACTAAAATTTTCGACAAATAAAAATTTTTTTTGTTTGCCAAAAATTTTGCCAATGCCATAATTCGCGCGCACACACGCACACCATTTGATGTTAAGCCCTTTTTGCCCTTTTAAATTTTTAATTTTGCAAAAATTAAAAATTTTTGTTGTCAAAATTTAATAAATTAAATTTGTTTGCTGCCACAGACAATTTTCTGCCCCATAATTTAATACAATGCCCTTTTGCATTACCCCCTTTTTTAGCCCTTTTTCCCTTAAATTTATATTTTTGCCAAAAGAAAATTTTGCCCCCAAATTTAATAAATTAAATTTGTTTCCAGCCACAAACAAAATTGTTGCCCCTTAAATTGTTAAATTAATTAGCCCTTTTTAGTGCTTTTTAGCCTTTTTTTACTTTTCAGCAGCCCTTTTGCCGAAATAAGTCATTTTTCCCCGAAATGTAACTGCAGTCGACTGGATGTGGATTGCAACCCTGAAATACTGAACGCTTCCTTTCTTTGTTTAGCCCTTTTAACTTTTATTGTGACCTTTAACCAAAATAAGTTGCTTTTCCCAGAATTTTAATAGTAATCGACCTGAGAGGTTCATTTAACCTAAAATTAGCCAACCCTTCGGCCAATTGATAAGCCCTTTTCCACCCTTTTTCAGCCCTTTTGACAAAATACGTTAAATTTCAATATTTTTTCTTCGGAATTTAACAAAATAAAGCCAATTAACCCTGAATTAGCCAGCCCTTTAGTTTTTTAGCCCTTATTGTCCTTTCATCACCCTTTTGAAAATTTGAGCTAATTTTCAATATTTTTCAATTGTCATCGGCAAATAAGAGTCATTGGAGCTGCGAATCTCAAAGCCCTTTTGTCGCATCCGTTTGGCTTTTTCTCCCAAAAAGCCAAAACGGGCAACTCACGCCTCTATTTACAGGTCAAAATAGATGGCGTTAAGGTTCGAGCCCCTTTCGACACTGGGTCCAGCCGGACTTATGTCGGAAATGGTGCTCCCTGGGTTTTGAAGCAGAAGTTTGCCCAGCCTGCCTTAAGCAGAGACAAGCCCCAACTAGTAATGCCCAATGGAGTCCTCGAAGAGGTAGAGGTCCAGACTCTGCTCCCAGTAGAATTTCTGGGAGAAATCCATGCCCTGGAAGTGAGACTGGCTACCTCCATTAATTACGAATACATCCTGGGGATAAATTTCATCCGTGCATTCCGTCTCCGGATACATTTTGAATTCTACCAGCCCGAAATTGTTCTGCCGCCAAGAAATGCCCCTCTTGCTATCTTGAGCGATGTAGCCCAGCCAATCAATGCCCTCCCCCAGACGACTAATTGCTACAGTCAGGTCTGAGAACGCTGACAATTAACCAAATAATTGCCCTAAAGCCCTTTTGCTGAATGCACTAAGCCAGCCCCATTTGCTTAATAGCCCCAAGACCAGCCACGTCAGCATTCCGCGGATTGTCCTCTCAACCGGTGGTTGAACGGTTTCGGAGGGGGCATTTGTAACCGATGGTTACGGATCCGCGGAATTACTGCCGAGCGAGCGAACTATGATTAATAGTTCGTTGCTACTAATTATGCAGCACCTGACGGGCCGGTTGACAAGTGACCCCCGAATCGCACTCTCCGAGCCGTTGCGCCTTGCCCTTTGCAAGGTCCGACCAACGTTGTCGAGCACGGATGTGTGTGCGCAAATTGCCCCGCCATTAAGGCCCGCCAAACTGTGCAAGCCGCCCCCGCACATTGCCAGCAGCGAGCCAACCGCCAGCCCGCCACCAGCCAGCTAACTGCCAGCCAAGCCAGCCAGCCATAGCCCAGCAGTTCGCCTTTTTTTATAATTATTTTTAAACGTGAGTTGCTACATATTTTTTGTTTCATTCTTGATTGTCCACCGCGTGACAAGATATATAGGCAATATTTAAAGATTATACAAAAACGGATTTGTCTCAAGCAAATTGCGAGTAATATTCTTCGACACGGAAGAATTTGTTGGTAAAGAGTTCAGGTCTTGGTAAAGATGCAGAACTTTTACAAGGTTTGGCTAAATGCAATAACGCAATATTCAACGTTTATTTTAATTCAACCAAAAAAATTACACTACTGAATGCAACTGAAACTACTGGTTTGCGAAATTTTAATGGTGAATTGTAATTGTGGGCCAACGAATTGAATCTAAAACCACATTAGATGGACTTATTTTGTTTAAGCAATTTTTAAACTCATTTCACACACCATGCCTACTTTTTGCTCACAATGTCTCTTTTGACGCTACTCATCTAGCAGGAGCTATGAAAAACAATCATTTAATTCGAGAATTTTGTACCGTTTTGATTGGTTTCATTGATTTGCTGCCCATACTGAAAAAGGTTTTGAGTACTCGTAAAGGACAAGAAACATTAAGCTTTGCAATTTAGCAGCAGATTTCTTGCCATCGTAAATACAATTGTACTCGAACGAATTTGTATTTTGAAAGTTTTTAACAAACCTGTTGTATGAAAATTATGTACCCTTCGCATCTTACTTTATGGAGTATCCAGATTCATTAAAAAAGCGGTTTCCAAAGGAATAGTCAAAAAGATTGTTGATGCTGGTTTGACTTTCCAAATGTTTAAAGACACCCTCTCTAAAGATGGAGAGGTCAGTTTCGATGAAAAAAAAGAAAACTATTACAAAACGTAAGAATATACAATCGATTATAAAAGTTGTACAACAAGCTTGATTATTCCTTTAATCACTTAAATTCCTTTAGTCACTACAAAAAACGTTTATTTAAACAAATAACATTTAATTATATTCTGACTATTTGTCGATTCGCGACGTCCCACCTTAACTTCGGCAATTCGAGAGTTCTTGCCGATGTGAAGTATAAATTGTGTAACGTTGGCCGAGTTCTCTAATAACAAAGTGTCGAAATTATCAACCGCATTACGAGAACCTGTGTCTGCACTTACCACGTCTGACATAATACGTTGAAAGTCCGATTCAAGCTGAAGTATATAATATGTATGTATTGTTCATTATAAGTATATTATATGCGTTAAAATTAATTTAATCGAAAATTTATATACCAGTGTTATTGCAATGGGTTTTTTCAAACTGGAAAAAAAATAAGAATTATAACGGATCATTAAATTTGTGCGATTTTTTTTCCAATAACAAATCTAGATAATACATTACTAACAAACAAAGTCAATATATTGAAATAACTCTTCTTGAATTATAATGTATGATTAAATCTCATGAGTGTAATTGTAGCCACACATTAAAATGATTTGAATTATTTGAATTTAATTTATTGTGACGATCAATAGTTAAAAGTCCAGCTGGGTTTAAGTCACCACTCTTTCTCTTGTATATGTTATACACAGAACCTGTATTACTCACTTTATTCCCTAAACCATTTTTGTGATATTTTTTAAACCAAGTATCAATTGTATTCTTAAAGGTGGAAATTATTTAACTATTTGTTCCGTTATTTCAAGGAAAGTTTGCGGTTTTCTTGTAAAACAAATACATTTAAGGGAACACCACTGTGATTTCTTAAAAATCAACGATTTTTTTTCTCGGGCTGTATAAAAAATACAAATTTGGAACTTTGACAATAAGAAATATATTAGTTTCTGTTTCACAAAATATTTTTTTCATTACAAAGTACTCAATTGTAGAGGGCGCTGATGTTGGCAATGCACGGCGCGGAGCAGCTGATGACCGCGCGGGTAGAGGTTTCCGAAATCATCTAAAATCTACGATTGAAAGTTTTTATGAAAGTATATATAAATATTTTCAGTTAAGCGTAGGATTTTGTAAATTCAATTGTGTTTTTTTTTGTATATTTATTTTGTTTAAAAAAAGTATCAAAGATAAAATTATTGCCCTACGCTTAACGGAAGAAAATAGTTTTATCTACTTACTGTAAAAATTTTAAGTCATTTGGTTCAAAATTGAGCTCTCAACCTGCGCGGCCAGTTTGCAAAATTGTATTTCAAGAAAAACAGTTTTAAAAGTTGGAGTGTCATTTAACTTGGGCGTACGCCGCGACACAAAAAATTCTGCCATTTGATTATTTTTACGAATTTCGTGATAATATTTTAACACATGGTTCTACACATGTTATACTATCGAAAAATGCAAAAAAAAAAAACGATTTTTTCCCCGTCATAGTGGTATTCCTCCTTAATTTATAATTTAATTAAAATCGCCTTATTTTAGTTTAATAACCAAATTTTACAGAAAAATAACAAATGCTAAGAGATATTATTTATCTGAATTCAAAACATTATAAATACAAATGACTTCATTATCAATTGTGATGATTGTTTCAGTTATCAATTCTACTTCTCTTTTACAGAATATAAAACTCACTTAAAATGTATAAGATCTTTCTCCAAATATACGTTTATAATAATTTCTTTAAATAGCTTTTCCATAAAAACTTTTTTGTTTTCATATGAGCCCAAGACGATTTGACCATCTAAATCAGCCTTTAATACCATATATAAGCTATTTTCAACAAAAGTCAAGTTATCTAAAAGCATAAATTCCAATAACTTTATCATATGTCTTTAAATATATAAAACTGATTATAAATTTCGGGTTGTAAAACGTGAGTTTACAACCTATTTTATATGAAAAATAAAAAACCTGAACGTTGGGGATGACTTGTTAGTTCAACTTCTTTTCCACTTTCATCATTTGAAATTTCATCGAATGTGTCAATGATAATGATATTAGAATTTGTGCTATCAATAGCAACTTCCATGTTCACAATCTTTTTTAACAAAATTTCTTTTGTCGAGATTATACAACGTAATAAAGGTGAAAAGAGAACCAATGATCGTTCTTTAAGTACTCAATAATTAATTCATCGCTTAAAGAATAAATGTCTTAACAATCTCTGAGAAAACAAAAAGATTAATTTTAACATCATTTGTATAAATGCGTAAATTTGCAATTTATCATCACAATTCAATAAAATCAGATGTTTAGGTTATTTTAAATTCAATTATATATATATTAAAATCAACGACATATATAAAAAAATCATGTAATTCTGATGTATATGTACAATTAATTAGAATTACTTCTAAAAATATCCTCAACTGAAAATACTGTATTTTTTGAAAAAGTCTTCCATTCTTTCTTGAAGTATTGCGTATAATACTTACATATATTGTACACCGAATGAAAGAAATAACAGCTCACTTGTTTTTGAGCTTTCTGTTATATCTTGTCAGCGGCGCCGCTGCTATAACGAATTGACTCTACGGCTATATCAAACGGTGCAATTACAGCACCAAGCAAAAGACAGCAGATCGTCTGTCATTTGGTTTACCCGTTAACCGTGTAGATACAGCAGGGTTACCTTATTTCTTTCAGTGAAATTTTCTTTCAGTTACCTTCAGTTACCATAATTTCTTTCAGTTACCTTATTTCTTTCCTCTTGCACAAAATTTCTGAGATAACTCTTTTTACGCAAAAAATTTAAGGTAACTCCTTTTACGTAAGAAGCGTTGATATAACATTAATGTATCAGTCTAAATTTCTCTTCCGGACGCTAACGAGAAATTTACATGAAGAAAAGGAAAATAAATACAACATGAAGAAGAAGAAGAAGAAAAAAATGACGTTTGCTTATTTTGCTTGAAAAACGACGATATTTGGATGTTAATATTTCGCCAACAGATGGACCAATATGTTTTTCTTATATTTTCTTCAGGTCGATGATTGCAACAACATTATAGCGAAAACATTGCAGTTTCATTGTTATTGTTGTTTTTTTTGTATGTTGAAAATCATTATTAAATATAGAAGTATAGTAATTTTAATTACCACATTTCAGTACTATTTATAAATTAAATAATATTATTTTTTCTTACTTACAATAGATAGAAAAAATTATATCACTTGAAGAGAAAAAGAAATTACATTAATTAGAAAAAAATTATTCTTATACTTAAGAAGTTACGAAATACGATTATATAAGTGTTCTATTTTATTTTTACATATATGTAGATGAATAGTACGCATATATTATAAGACAAATAAAAATGTCTTTAAATTAACCGTCTTACAACATTGCGATTGACACTGTAAGCGACTTAAGAAATAAGACATACAAATTGAGATAATTCATATGACTAATTGTAGACGCGAAATCTAATTTTCAGACACTTGACGGTAATACATCCTTCATTTTTAATACATGAAAAATGTTGTAAGACGGTTAATTTGAAGACATTGTTAAGTGTCTTATAACGTTTTTAATATAATATAATATATAATATAATATAATATAATATAATTATTGGAGTTGAGTGAATAAAAAGGCGTTTTTATATATATTAAAAAGGAACTTCATTCTGACTCTAACACTGGAAAAGCAACCGCACGGTCGAACGCTCGAAAAGGAAGTGAAGACAGGCGGCCGATATCGATTAATCGCTAAGAGCCGCGACTCAAGTGCTACCTGTCGTAACTTGTGTAAAACATACATTTTTACACTCCCTCCTTTTACACAAGTTCACACTTTATTTAAATATCACAATACAGTTTCTTATCTTAAACAGTCTTCTTTTATTTTATTACTCTATAAACTTCTAATTCTTAAATGTTACGCATGTCAGGTACATAAATTTGTATTTTGTGCTTGAAATTAAACTTAAACAATATTCATTTCGTTGATTTTCAATACATTTACGATCGAAGATCGAGATCAAAAATAAACATTTCTCAGTTTTAATGTTAATTATTAAGCAATGAGTCGAGCAAAACTAAACAAAACAATGTCTTTGATTTATCATTAACTTAAACTCAAAAATATATTCATATTTAACTTTTGGTCCTCTAATTCCCCTGTCGTCTAAAATCTATAATAATTTCGATCATCTTCTTACTCATCAGTAGCTGAAAAATAAACAAAATGATATTAGTATATACATTTATGCATATATATAGTTTAATGTTGCAGAATATCAAATATATGTTGCTTTCATCTAATTTTCTCTATTGAATAATTTATTGCATAAGTATTTATGAGTTTCAGATGGTAAAGTCTTTGCCATTATGTCAGCTATATTTTCTTTTGTTCGAATCCATTTTATTTTTATTTGATTTTGATCAACACATAATTTTACATAGTTTCTATGTGTTGCAGCCATATGTCTTTTAGCTCCTGATCTTTCTCTTTCTTCTAAATTCGATTGTATTGTCTCTAAATCATCATCAAAATTTTTCACTCTATGACATCCATCTTTCTAAGCATTGTCACCTGCTGATTTGTTGTCACACGAAATTGTGACTGGATAAAAGGTCTTTCCTAATGTGTCTCTAATTGCTTTATCTAACGAAATAATTTCTTGGCAAACTTCACTCATTGCCCACTATTCTGCTTGACAGGTTGATAAAGTAACATAACTTTGTTTGTGACTTCTCCAAGCTATTGTGTCTCTAAAAAATCTTATTACATAACCACTTGTAGAAGTTGAATCTGAACAATCTCTAAAGCTAGCATCTGTCATTGCTTTTAAATCATCAGTTTTGCCTCTAAAAATTAATCCCATTTCAGATGTTCCTCTTAAATACCTGAAAATTCTTTTAAATTCTGTCCAATCTTCTTCAGTCGGATTTTGTTGTCTTCTTGTAAGATAATTAACTGAAAATGAAATGTCAGGTCTTGTAGCTCCGGTTAGATATAATATTGCCAATTGCTTCTCTGTATGGTATGTTTCTAAAGGTACTCTCTTGTTCTTCTAAGTTCCTTATTTCTTCTAATTTTCTAACTTCTCTTCTAGCTACTTGTCTTGTAACCATTGGTGTACTTTGTGCATTACACTCTTTCATGTCGAATTTCTCTAAAATCTGCTCTATATAATTCTGTTGTTATATTTTCATTGTCTTTTCTTCTTTATTTCGTTCTATGGTCATTCCAAGAAAATTTTTGGGTTCTCTCAAATCTGTCATTTTGAATATTTCTTTTAATTTGATTTTGATTTCTTCTAATCTCTTTGAATCATTTCTTGTCAGTAAAATGTCATCTACATATAGTATAAGTATAACAAATCTTCCATCTTTTCTCCAAGTAAATAAACATGGTTCATTCAAATCATTCTCTAAACCTAACTTCTTTGCTTCCAATGTGAATCGATTGTTCCATTTCTTGGGACTTATTTTTAATCCGTATAGAGCCTTCTTTAATTTACATACTTTTCCATCTGCAAGATCGTTATCACATTTCAAGCCATCTGGTATCACCATGTATATTTCTTCCTCTAAGTCGCCATTTAAAAACGCAGTTTTCACATCTAATTGGTGTGCTTCTAATTTATATTTATTAATGATTGCTAATACTGCTCTTACTAATGGTAATCTGGATACTGGAGCGTATGTCTCTTTTAAATTGTAAATGCTTCTGTCTTTGAATCCTCTAATCACTAATCTGGCTTTAAAACGTATTGTATTATCTTTTTCTTTCTTCTTCTTAAAAACCCATTTCGAATCTATTATATTTGGTTTTCTTCCATCTTTCATAATGTTTGGTCTTTTTACTATTTCCCAAAAATAATTCTCTTTCATTGAATTTAATTCTTCTCTAACTGCTTTCTTATACTGTTCGTACTCTGCTGTCTCTAAAGCTTCTTTATAGTTTGTTGGATCTCTGTACATTGATGCGAAGAATATATACTTTACTTCATCTTCTTCTAAATTGTCATTATGATCATTTTCTCTAAATTCCACTTTATCTAAATCTATATTTCTAACCTTACAGTTCTGGAAACTTGAATCAGTTTGTTTCTTTTGTAATCGTTCAGAACGTCTTACATCATTTTCATTTGTTTTCGAATTTTTAATTTTCTTCTTTAATCCTTTCTCAATTTCCTCTAAATCATTTAATTTTTGTTCTGTTTTAGTATTATTTTTTTCTGTGAAACCTTTAAATGGTTCTATACTTTCTTCTTGTGATTTGTCTGGCTCAGTTTCCTGATCTCTAATAGTGTCTGAGATGATTTCTTCGTTTGAGTTTCTATTCTCGTCTAAAGTTTTCATTTCTGATAAATCGCCATAAACTCTTTTCTCATTAAATCTTACTTGTTTTGTCTCTAAAAACCTTCTAGTTGACGGATGCCAAAGCAAATATCCAGTTGTTGTGTAACCTACAAGAATTTTCTTAATAGCTTTCTCGTCAAACTTTGTATTGACTTTAAAATTCTTCATAAAGGCTAAACAACCGAATCTTCTAATCTTATCTAAGTTGTGATTTACATTTGGCGCAAACATTTTCAAAGGTTTTTGAAACTCTAACGACTTATGTGGTGATCTATTGTGAGTGAAAACTGCTGTTTCTAATGCTAACTCCCACATACTCTTTGGAAGTTTTGAATCTATCATTAAGGCTCTAATTTTGTTCTGTAACGTCTTATTAAGTCGCTCAGCTGTTCCATTCAATTCTGGTGTATATGGTGGTGCTAGATTATATTCTATTCCCTCTTTCTCTAATATGTCTCTAAACTTTCCACCTAAAAACTCAGTAGCTTGATCACATCTGATGTAGCATACTTTTTCATCTTTACCTAATAAATTTCTTGCTGATATTAAGAATCTCTCTAAACAATTTCCCGATTCACCTTTGGATTTAATTGCATAAGCTCTATTTAATCTGGAGAAGTCGTCGGTAAAAGTAATTATAAATTTGTTTTTCCCCGGATATGATATAGGTTTCATCGGACCCATTATATATGTGTGAATTAACTCTAACTGTCTACTTGCTCTCTTTCTTGATCCTTTATACGGAAGTTTCTCTATTTTGCGCATGTTTCACAATCTAAAATTTCATCTTCAAACGAAACCTTTTGGAAAATATTTTCTGACTTTTGTAATTTCTTTAAATATCCCAAAGAGATATGACCTAGTCCGATATGCCACATAATTCCTTCACTGATTTTTCTATCTTCTTTATTATTTTCATTTACACATTCTATTTCCTTAAGGAAGTCAATCTCTTCTAAATTATCTACTTTGTTAATTTTTCTGTTTAAATTAATGGCATCAAACTCTGAAATATTCTCAAGTTCTGTGGTTGATTTTTCTTTTTCGATCTCCCTCCCAACCACAGATAAATCATTTTTATCTGTCATATCATCTAACGTTTTTTCTTGATTTTTCTCAGTTGTAACAATTTGAGCATTAAATGTACAAACTTCATATTCTAACTCATCTTCACTTCTTAAATTACCTACTATTTTTAAAGTTATTTTCAAATTTGGCTTTTGATAAATTCCTGAAAGAATTTCTTCTCCTGTTTCTCTATCCCTAATCTCTAGAACCTCATCATCTAAATATATACTCATACCTGCATCTACAAATTTTCTGAGTGATAATAAATTCTCTGAAATGTTCTTAGCTGCTAGTACATTCACTAATGTGATTATATTCTCTGAACTGTTCGAATATAAAATAAGATTTCCTTTACCATCTATCTTAATATCTGCATGTTCGTTTTTGTTTGCACATCTAATTATACCCTTCTTACCCTTTTGAAAATTACTCAAAATTAAACTCTTGTTGATTACATTTTCAGTAGCTTCCGAATCCGCTATGAACGTTGCTTGTTTATTAATGTTTATTTTGTTTGAACTGAACTTACCCAAATTACTTTCTTCTGCTCCTTTGTCAGCAATGTATTTATTTGCATTAATCTTTTTCTTTTCATTTGTTTTGAAATTATTTCCTTTTCTCTTAAATATTTTACCATTATTCTCCCGAAGATTGATCTTTTTGTCAGCATTTTTGTTTTCTTGTCTGTTACTCTTATACTCTACATTTCTTAATTCACTTCTAAAATTTTTATTGCCTCTAACAAAATTATTGTTTTTATACCTGTTGTGTCAATTTTTCTCTGCATATTCTCTTGCTTCTCTGCTTGTGCAATCACGACCTTTGTGATCTTTTATGTCTTGGCAAAAGTAGCAGTACCACTTTCCCCAATCAGCCAAAGGGCACTTCTCTTGGTAGTGACCTGTCCTGTTGCATCTGTAGCACTTGATGTTACTATCATTCTGCCACTTTGGATTTGGGTACCAGGCTCTATTAGCTGTAACTTCTGCTTTTGGCTCTGTTTTTCTCTTTGCTTCCAACTGTGTCAAAAACATTTTAATTTCGTCTAAAGTCATTTCACTCAAAGTTTGTCTCTTAATCATATCTGCAGACCTTAATTCAGGAACTGCATTTGAGACGGACTGATAATAGGCTGCTCTTTTCTCTGGAACAGTTAGAACTTTTCTCTTTATTAGTTAGAGAAACAGCACCTTCACAATTTTCGTATTCTCTAAGTATAGTTTCAAAACGTTCAGTAAATTCAAAAATTCTTTCTTTTGGTTTTAATTTTAAATTATAAAGTCTTGATCTAACTGATGTGTGAGTTACATTTGTCTCACTTCTTTTACATTCCCGGAGTTCATTTAAAATAATAATTGGATCTTTCTCATGTAAAATCTTCTTGTGATACTGTTCATCTAAATGATTAATTGTAATATCTTTAACTAAACCTTTTCCTTTATTTATAGTATTCTCATCATAATTATTTAGATTATTAGAATCAATTACATCTAACAAATCACTTGCTAGAAGTTCAGGTCGTAAACGATCCATCCACAATTCTAAATTAGTTTTGTAGGTTAACTTGTAATCTCTCTTAATATTAATCTTGCTTGCAGTTTTGTCTTCTAAACTTCTTTTAATAAATTCTAAATTGCTTTGTAATATTTCATTAACTTCTACATTTGTACTATTAACCTCTAATCTTTTTGTTAGAACTTCTGATTCATTGTTTTCAGTGTTTTGTATTTTCCTCTTAACTGAAGCACTGTTTACAGAACAAGAACTGTTTTTTTATTGTTATTCATTTCATTGCTTACCTCTAAAGATCTAACTCTAAGTTTTTCTTGCTCTAAATTTTTGTCGATCATCTTTGTAACATTGCAAACCAAAACATTAGCTGACTCCATTATTATCATCAGCTTGTTGCTGATTTCGTTCAGATGAGCGATGGACCTTTCTTCTTTCTTTTCCTTTTGATCAACCTGACTTGGTTGTTTGCTGCAACCCGGTGGAACGATCTGCTTATTTTCCACAATTGTGACATATTTTTTCGGCTTGTTGTTTTGTGCCTTCAATGACCAAGCTCCATCTTCTAACTCCTCGGTGTCTGCTTCTTGTGTCTGTGGATTTTCGCTCACATCTTCACTGCCTTTGTCTTTGTCGTCTATTTCTAAAATCTCATCTTTTTGAGCTTTGGTGCTCAATTTCAGCAACAATTTTTGCTTCTTTTCTTCGACCTCTTTCTTTTTTGCTTTTTCCTCTTCATCTATCTTTCTTAATTCTTCTTCCACATTGAAAGAATCATCGTTCAAACTATTGTTATCATCTAAAATAAATATTATCATCTAAGTTATTAGCTGTTATTAATATCATCTAAAAATATTTCATTTACTTTAAATGAATGCTTATCTCACTCTATATACATACATATATGCTCTAATTAATGAATTGATTAATTCTGAAATAAATCCCTCTATTTATCTCTGGATGCATGCAAAATTGATTTACTGTTTTGATTTGATAGAAAGCGGAAAAACCTGCCCGCACCACACCACCCCTGAACACCAGATCCAAACCAATCCACGCACAGCAGTGGACCAGCCAGATCCAGGCGGCCGCGTGTCCACAGACAGAAGAGCCCAAGCGTGCCATCCATCTCTCTTTATTTGTCACAATGAAACCAAGATGTGTAGCACAGGACACACATCCTAGCTTACCAGCATACCGCACAGCAAGCATGCATTGACAGAAAGAAAAATGAAATTTAATTTCTATTAAATTGCATCTAATTCATCTTAATTCATTGTACATAGTTTCTTCTAAAATATCTGAATTCAGTATTCTTTTAAATGAAAATCTCTAACATTCAAATGTAAACTCGCAATTTTAGATTTAAAATCATATACGAAATTATTCGTTATTCTAAACAAAAATTTATTATCCAAAAGGAATTTATTTGTTGTTAATAATTGAAAGAAACAGTAAAAACATTCTACAATTACAATATCTAAAATCAAATCAATATTCCTTGTTAACTGTTTGTAAACACAGCATTCACTTCTTTGTATGATCTCTATTTTGTTTCGTATATCGAAAACAAATCTTTCATCTAAAGAAAACTTTCAAATTTCAAACATCTTAAAAAAAAGAAAAACATCTATTTCATTTCTCAAAAACTTTTTAGTTTGATTATGTTCAACGAAAAAATCATTGTTATATTTAAATAACAAAAATTCTAAGAACATGTGCACACAAAATATCAAGTATTATTTCCTTTGTTTTATTATATATATATTATTCTAAAAATAGTAACAAGAATAAACATATCTAATCTGAAACAAACGACAATCAATTTCCAAAAAAAAAAACACAACTCTCTTTTGTTGGCAAGGTCACAACCTTGCCACCTATTGTTGTGATTTACATCTTATTCTCCCTCCGAAGATTTGCACGTTATTTCCAAAAAAATTTTTCAGATTTTATGTAATTTGTTCTGAGATTGTTAATTTATTTGATTATTTTTATTTCTATCTCTTTCTAATATTTCTTCTAATTTTTCTTGTTATACTTATGTCTGTCTCTTTCTTCTAAAGAAAGAATCTCTAAGTTATTTTGGCGCCTGAAAAACACAACTTTTACCTCCGATTTTTTTGTTGGTTTCTCACTCATTTTGCACTCTTTTGTTTATTGTTATTTGAAGTTTTGTTCGTACAATCACTGAGCATAGTTAACGCGCGCAGGGCTCATAACCTGTTGGAGTTAAGTGAATAAAAAGGCGTTTATATATATATATATCAAAAAGGACTTTATTAAACTTTATTCTGACTCTAACACTTGAAAAGCAACCGCACGGTCGAATGCTAGAAAAAGGAAGTGAAGACAGGCGGTCGATATCGATTAATCGCTAAGAGCTGCGACTCAAGCGCTACCTGTCGTAACTTGTATAAAACATATATAATATAATATAATATAATATAATA
>JABFPJ010003653.1:0-15585 GCA_022817425.1 Gryon sp. ZL-2020
CTATCTATCTTAACATATATAAGAAAGGGGCGGAGTTTGCTGAAAATCGGCACTGATCGTACCAAATTTTGGTCGCAACGAACGTTTCGAAAAACGCTAGTCAAACCGTGTAGCGAATATCGCACCATATTTCTTTGGGTGCAGTGTAGCGCTAAAGTTTCTAAAAACAACCCAACTTCAGGATGCCGGTTTTATTTCCTGTTTTCTCTTATATGGGTTAATTTCATTAATTAACCCATCTCTTTGTGAAGATAATAATCTTCTTCATAACTTTAAACGACTTTTCTCTACACTAGGTTTATATTAATTTCATTGCTTCTTAATGTTGGATATGAGATACTCATGTACATCTCCACTCATGTTTGCTATTTCGCTCAAATAGCCAACCATAAAGTTCCAACCACAGTAAGCAACTGTGGCAACTAAACTGAAGCAATAAATAAGATATCGTATTTAGCTCTGCTTCTTATGTCCCTCTTTTGATGTCTTAAGAATTTAAATATTTACCCTTTGTAACGAGTATTTAACTTACTGAGTTAAGTAAGGCTTCAAAATCTAAGTTGGGTCTGATCCATAGCAGACTCAGAGCAATTGACAGAACTTCCTCTGAGCCGGTTTTCAATATTTCTGCTTTTTGGCGCGATGATTGCAGTTTAAATATAGTCTGTGATAATACTCCTCTACTTAAGTTAGTCGTCTTTGTGTTTAACATGTTGCGCTTAAATGCTTTTAACAAATCCGGCACCATATTTTACATTCGAATAAATCATTGCTGGTTGCAAATACGTTCCTCTTCCATCGCTATGACTCCATTACCTATTGTACGTGATTCGGGTTGCACTCGAATAGTCTAAAAGTACATTGTCTAAAAGTCAAATGTTGTAATGGTTTAAATGTCTCAAACTACATGACACCTACACTTTGTCGCAGACGTCCTGTCACGGTCGCCAAAGCTATGACCACTTTTTTGAACGAATTACTTTTAGTATTCCATATAAACAAAATTCATCTTTATTTGATCCCATTGACTATCTGATTCCACTCTGTAATTAATCATTTTTTGTATTAACTCCACAGTATCAGGCTTTACTTGCACGAAATCTCGAATGATTATATATATATAATTTTTTGAAAATTGATAGTATGCCATAATGTATATATCATATCAAAGAAAAAAGGAGCAAGTAATGAATCAGTGGCACATTATTTTAAATATTACAGCGTAGATGTTGCTAATTCAAATTGGCATGATAAATTTTTATTAAAACTTAGATAGTAAATTTTACCGCCAAAGACGTTACAAAATTTGTTCATATTTACAAAAGTAACATTTTTAATTGCTAATTCAAAAGGCTATATTAATTAACGTAATCACAGAATGAAATTTGAAAGTACGTATGATTAATTGTATTAACAATTAACTAATTTGGTAGATTCTAAAATCGAAGTCAAATGTAATTAAACATAGATTTTTGAGTCAGAATTATAATGGACAGAACACGAATAAGTGGAAAAAGATTAAAACGAAAGAAGAAATTTTGATTAACTTAAATAATTAAGTTCAAGTTACACGGACATTGACTGTCTGAATGTTACAAAACCAGTGAGGTTCACTTGTTTTGAAATACATATTCCTCACTGAGTAAGCAATATGTATTTCAATGTGTGTGAATATGTATGCGTATGAATGTTCCTTTATTTAAACAAAAAGAGAGATGGCGATAACAAGTAATGTAAAATCTTGCACTCAAGCAGAAAGTATAAAAATGAGTCTCAAAACAATATTGATCATGACATAGTAAAAGCAACGCAACATTTTAATATGCATACAAATATAACTAAATAATTCTGAAACTCCTGTTTTAATTACTTTGTGTGTAGTCATAATATATGAATTATTTTAATTATAAAATCAAGATTTTCAGTTTTATATAATTATATAATCATTGTTTATGTATTAGTTATGTTATACATGAAATATTTATTTTTTAAATTATGTTTTTCCCTTATAATATTTAATATAAATATTTTTATAAATCTGAACATTGTATACAAAACGAAATTAGACATTTTTATTGGTCTGAAGAAGCTATTTATATATAACAAGATTTGTATTTTTGTTGATTGTATTAGTCAAAGTTTATTTATTTGAATGATATTGCGATTAAAATGTAATTTTATCGCAATATCGTGCTTAGTAAACAAGTCAAAATGTTTAAACAAATTATAGATTTATAAACAATTTTTATACAAATACTCACAAGTATTTATATATTACGTTAATTTTATGATTTATATTATTTAATTTATTCGACATATTTCTATGGAGAAAACTATAGATGACCGTATTGTCTTAATTGTATAATCATACAAAATTATACTCAGAGATTTGTTTTGAAAAAGTATTTTTATTTTCGTTAAAAAATTATATGCTAAATTGTACGAGTATTTATATCATTTTTTCCATAGGAATATTGATGTATTTAATTATATTTATTTCTATAACTATCCTGTTTTGCGATAAAATATACTAATATAATAAAGTTTGATTCTTTTTAATAAACTTTTAGAAAATAAAGAAATAAAATGACAAGACTGATTTCTTTAATTGTTCCAATATCTTCCTTCCTTTCTTTCTTGAAGGAGCACAATTTTATTATCATATAAATTATTGTAATTGAATAACTTATTATAACTCTTAATATTAAAGTTATAAATTATTATAACTTTCTTTATTAATTTAAATACAGTTTAACTAAGTAATAAAGTACATTTGCTTACTTAATATACAATTTATCTTTGTCATAACAAAATAAATTTATTTCATTTTTCTACTCAGTCCAACTGTTTGATCAAACAATTGTGGATTTGGAAATTGACCTTGTCTTTCCACAACATATTTAAGACTATGATTTTTTACTTGCAAACTTATAAAACCTCTTTGATCTGATCTCGGTCGAGTACAATTCACCTATAATATTTACGATTTTATGATAAAGATAAAATACTATATAAAATAATATTTATTATTAATAATTTTTCAATAACTAATAATTAGTTGAATTTTATATATATATACTTACATGATCTAGGGGAACTGTAAACGTTGTTTCACCCTTAAGTGGATGATACGTGGTAAATTGCACTCGGTTTCCACCTTTGAGTAAAACTATATATTTAATGCTTTTCCTGGTCCAGATCCAAAAGACAAAAGGAAGCACTGGAGCTGAAACAATTACATTCATTCTATAATTTTTGTAATTATAATATTCTTAAATTATATTAAATTTGTGTATCCAAATATTAATTTTTACCAGCAATACAAAGAACCGTCAAAATAGACGCAGGAAAGTAGATGTTTTCCAGTTTTTCTTTCCAACTACTATACTGCTTTACAAAATCATTGTAATATACAGTAAAAATATTTGCCGCCGCAAAAGTTATACTGACAATTTGTACAACAACAAACACAAAAAATATACGAAAGAAACGTGTTCTGTCACATTTGTATATAAGAACATTATTGAGCATTTTTTCTGTTTTTAACAATGGAGTAACAGTGCTTAAATTACGATGAATGTATAAACAAGATTGCTGAAAGCTAATAGCATAATTATTATTTTTATTTAAATTTGTTCTATATCCAATCATTTATATTTTAATTTAAAAAAAGTATATATTTTACCTTTTAAAAATTAAGCCAGTCGTTCTTTGTAAAGAATTAAAGTGTCTGCAGTTATGCCGGTATAGGTGAACAACACTAAACTTTTGTGGATTGTAATGATAGAATGTTTTATTAAAAAAAGAAGCATTCAAAGCTCCTTTAATTTTCAATAATAAAGTTGACGGATTATTCATCATATCTGAAAATAAATGAAGAAAATATACAGCAAATGTATACATACATTTGTTTACACTAAAATCAATTTTATTATTATCAAATATTATGTCATTAAAGCTATATATGTATATTTTAATATTTATAAATCTTTAATTAAGTTGTTTTTTTATTTCGTACTTTCTGCTTTTTTGGATATTTTGTTCAGTCAGAAAAATGAGAAGACGCAGTCAGAGAATTTCAAAGTGTTCTGAGTTAAATATATAACCTTATTTTGAAACGAGTATGCAGTTTCTGTTGATGTTCAGCAGAACATATCAGAATATATATATTTATATTGCAATCAACATAACCTTTCAGTCTTTTTGTTTATCTTGTTACTTATACAATATTTTTATACTTTTATACATAAAAGAAATTGAAAAATGTACTATAAATAATTAGACATTATTTACTCTATGTCGATGGTATTTGAAACTTAAAAAATATTCAATTAATTAATATTTTACTACTAACAATAGGTGAGTTAATATTTTGTATCCAAACAAAAATTATGACAAAAGTAGCAATATTAAAACTTATGTTTTTTTAATTGTTTATACATTTTGAAATTGCAGATTACACGATACATTTTGTACAATAAGAATGTACAAATATACAACATAATAATAAATTTTATATTATTGCAAAAATACGTGAACTACTTCTTAAAATATGGAATTTCCTGAGTATCGAGATTTTGATTGGAGGTTTGAAGTGCAGGTAAAATTATTTCCAAAAATCCACACTATATATACAATATTTTAATTTTTTATATCCATAATTTTTCATTGTATATTTTTTAATTTAATTTTAGATCGCTTCAAAATCAATACTACAACAAGTAGTTCCTCTTGTCACAATGGATCTCACATTGAAAAAAGACAAAAAAGATGACGAAGTAGAACATGTTGTTCTTCAAACTGATCCCAGTAATTTGCAACATTTAGTGAAGGAATTAGAAATGGCTCTCAGTGAAGGACGCAGTCGACATACTAGAAACATAATCAAAGTAGTTAAATAAGCTGTGCATTTTATGCTATTTTGATGGGAAAGTTTCGAAAAAATTACCATAACTTATAATTAATTGATTATTTATTAATTTAAGGATTGTTCAGCAATATTGACATTATTATATAAGTTATTAGAATATAATAACTTACATAATAATGCCAATAATTATATCTACGGATGAGTTGGAATTAAATGAATAATAAAAAGTTATAGATATAATTTACTATAGATTTTTTTTTTTTTTAAAGGAAATTGAAAACAAGAACTGTATTACCTTAAAATGCTTTTTATTTTAACTTTTTATACTTTATTATGCTGGCTTATTTAATAATCTTTTATTTCATATGAAAAAATAAGATTTCTTTAAATAAAATTTTATTGAAACTATTATTTTTTAGATGAATAGAAAAATTAAAAGAAAACAATGTAGTTTCTCTATTTGTTAGAATTTCTAATTCTAACCCAGGATCCGAAAAATCATTAAAAACAATTGGCCAACAGTATTTTACAATTCAATGACTGCTTATTTGCCCAAAATCTAATTCAACCGACAATCAAATCAATTGTTCTTAATCGTTTTTAGTCGTTTTTTGAATATTCTATTATTTTTCGGATCCTGGAAATCCATTTACAATAAGGCAAAAGAAAATTTGCTTAAATATAGTTTGATACTATTTTCGAATACTGAGATAATAATGCAACTACGTTTATTTCCAATAGTTTCACTATTTTTTTTTAGTTGTTGGAATATCTTCAACACAACTCATGTATTCAAGAAATAAAGATATATGATTATTAAATACATGATTATATAATTAAAATCACCTACAACGATAGATCGATAGATTTAAGAGATGGATTTAAGTATATTCATATTTTAACTACATGCAAAGTAATACCCTGGAAGAGATTGAAAGTAATGCAAAGTGGCAGGTACGTGTAGTTTCTCTGTTTTCTATTGAAAATCAAATTTGAATGCTGCGCCAGTGATCGTGACCTGACGAAGCCACTATTCAATATAAATTTGCATATGTTATTAAATAATATGATTAATTTAAAATATGTATATCAAGCATAAGTGAACATATAAAAGGTTTGATTTCAAAATTGCAGTATTAGTCTTTATGATTCTTTCATTTTAGTTACTTTAGTTCTCCGATGAAGAACATGTAAGAAATAAATTGCATGTTCTCTTTAATTTAGTTTTATCTTTTCAAATATTTATCATTACCTGTGCAAGTATGTATACTTAACAGTGCATTTTAAGTACAGTGTATGTATATTATTTAGTGATTATTGGTGTTTGGTTTAGTGAATAATAATTTAGATTGAAAGTTTTGATTGAAGATTTAAAGTAAAAAAAAAAAAAAAAAAAAAATTGAGAAAAAAGCATAATTTTTCTTTGTATTGTAAGATTTACAATAATTGTTAATTAGAATTAAAATTGGGAAGAAAGCAAAATGTGCATCTGTCCGCAGGAAGTAGTATCTCCTGAATTACCCCATAATCATAATCTTAGTAAAACAATGATGACAATCACTAGTGGAGAAAATCATAATATGGCTACTACGATGGTTGTAAATGCTGCGGCGAAAATAGGACCGCAAGTAGCGCGACAGTTTATGAGCTACAATAATCAAACTGTTGCTGATAAAGTTCCAATTGAAATGATGCATCTGATTGATCCTTATTGGTAATTATAACTTTACAATTAAATTATAATAAAAATTATAACAAGATATGTTTTAAAAGGTAAAATAATGTTTTTTATAGGCGTCAATTTCCACCCTTAGACCCACTGATGCATACGATTTTAGGTCTCGTTATGATTGTTATGGGTATAATCGGCTGGTGTGGCAATGGACTTGTTTGTTATATATTTTTACTAACACCATCGCTAAGAACGCCCAGCAATTTATTAGTAGTTAATCTGGCCTTTTCGGATTTTATCATGATGGTTTTTCAAAGTCCTCCAATGGTCATTAACTGTTTTTATCAAACTTGGGTTTTAGGTAATAATTTTGCTATATTTTCAATTTCATTTTTATTTTTTTTATTTAATACATACATTTAATGTTTTCAAATAAAAATAAAAAATAAAAGCAAAATATCAATTCTCTTACATTAGGTCCATTATTGTGTGACATTTATGCCATGACGGGTTCAATATGTGGTGGAGCTTCTATATTTACGATGGTTGCAATTGCTTTGGATAGATATAATGTTATCGTAAAGGTAATGAAAGAATAATATATATAAAAAAAAACGTGTCATCTATTAAAAACGTTTTATTTGCAGGGTATGGCTGGGACACCGTTCACAATTAAGAAAGCCATACTAGAAATATTATTTATTTGGATTTATGCCGGTACTTGGGCTGCTTTGCCGATGTTTGGATGGAATAGGTAAATTAACTTATCTAATATATGATGATGAAAAAATAGATTATATTCAAATGGTTTCAAAAGTGTTAAACAATCAAAACTTTGAATTGTTTAATGACTAAATTATAATATAATATTTACTATACAATATTTATTATAAGGTACGTACCAGAAGGAAACATGACAGCATGTGGAACAGACTACCTGAGTAAAAGTTGGGTAGATAAATCGTACATTTTAGTCTATTCTTTCTTCGTGTACTTTGTGCCATTATTCACCATAATTGGAAGCTATTATTTTATTTTGTCTGTAAGTTACGCAGATGTATATAACTTCCCAGCAAACGTGAAATTTTTAAACCTTATTAAAATTTATTATGTTTAAAAAGTTTCAATTATGATTTGTGCAAAATGATAGAATATTTTTAAACTAAACTTTTACTTAATAAATTCTAAGAACTTCCAATATTTCTTTATAAGTTTATACATGTTTTAACAATTTTCTAAATGTCTTAACATGTTTTAAAAAGTTTGATTACTCTTTTTCAATACTGAAATTTATTGAAAATTATTGAAAATGATTGAAATTGTTTCGTAATGAATAAAGCAGTTTATAGAAATTATAAAAATGATTAGAAATTTTTAGAAATATTTTGAAACTTTTTAAAATTTATTGAATTAATATCAGATCTAACAAATTTCTAAAATTTTGCACAAATCGTACTAAAAACTTTTTAAACTAAAATATTCTCAATACAAATTTCACGTTTGCTGGGTTTAGTATATTTTGATTTGAAAATTAATAAATTACAAATTGCTATTTAATTTAAATATTTAATATTATATAATATTATATATAATATTAGTATATTACTTCACTGAGTGGGAAAAGTAGAGGCTTGTTCTCACGAGTGAGATGGCAACACGAGCGAAGCGAGTGTTGCCATGCTCACGAGTGAGAACGCCTCTACTTTTTCCACGAAGCAAGTACGATATTTTTCTTTACGAGTAAAGAAAAATAATATTTATAATATAAAAAAAATAAAAATATCATATCTTCTGCAGGCAGTTTGTGCTCATGAACGAGGAATGAGAGAACAAGCGAAAAAAATGAATGTTGCTTCTTTAAGATCGGGCGATAATCAGGCGCAAAGTGCTGAAGCTAAATTAGCTAAGGTATTATTCTGTTCTATAATTATTATCATTGTATTATCAAATTATGTATTAAACAGAAATTTCAGAGATTGTAATATAAAAGAATATCCAGTATATTGCCAGTTTCATTTTTATAAAATTCAGATATTTGCATTCGAAGACAACAAATTTGATTAAAAATTGAATTTTGCTTATTTTTTATCGTTTGAATTATAAATAATTTGTTTTCAATTCTTTTTTTCTTTTCAAGTTAGTTTTAATTCATTATTTGGCTTATTATTTTTTTTTATTAAAGCTGAATTTTAATTTCGCTCTAACACTAATTGTTAATAAATATAGAAGTCAACTAGCTGAATCGCCGACTTCGCCCGGCAAAAAGCCTATGACCCCTTCTCTATGACTGCTTATGACTCCCAACTAAATTCCTAGCTTCATCTGACGTATCTCTATAAGCTCTTTATGGGCTCTTTATGAACGCCCTACAAACTCCCTATAATCTTCCTGTAAACTGCCTATAAACTCCCTATAAGTTCCCTATAAGCTCACGAACCCCGATATATTTTTCGTTTTGCTAGGAAAATTTCAAACTGTGTAGGAAGTCTGAAAAATGTGTGAAAAGTTTTTGAAAAATTTATGAAATAACTATGAACATTGTCTGAGAACCTCTTGATAACCTTCGCTCAACGTCGAAAACAAACTTCAAACCACTTCTTGAAAACTTCCTAAAAACTTCCTTAAAACTTCCGGAAAACTATTTTTTTCTCAAAAACTATTTTATATATCGCAATTTTATATAGCCTACAGCACTTTAGAGGAGTTTAGCTAGGTGCTCTCAAAATTTGAACAAAATCGGTTCGGTAGATTTTGCGTGATGCTCGAACAAGCAAACAAACAAACACTCTTTCATATTTATATATATTAGTTAGATAAGTAAATATTTTTTATTTAATTATTAAACTTATTAAATTAAATTAAATAATTATTAATATTATTAAACTACTGAATATCGTAACTGAATATTGATTTTGACTTTCGAATGTTAAGATGATTCTTGAGATCTGCTATGCCGAAGATAGTGTCTTTTCATTTTTAAATGGTTTAATAATGAGTTAAAATTATAATGTATACTGTTTCATTCTTTAGTTCTGGAAGAATTATATGATCGAAGAAAAAATAATTTCAAGTGATTAAGGTGATTCTTGAGATCTGTTACACTGGAGTTAGTGTTTTTTTATTTTTAAATTATTTAATAATGTATTAAGAATTGAAACACGTAGTGCTTCATTCTTTAATTCTAGGAGAATTATATTATCAAAGAAAGAATAATTTTTTAAGTAAACTTTTGGCTCCGTATCTTCTCCCGCTTTTCCTGTTTTCTTCATTTTGTAAACAAAACGGGAAAAGTTACTTAAAAAATTACTTAAAAGTTACTTAAAAAAGGAGCCAAAAGTTTACTAAAAAAATTATTTTTGTCAAATATATATCATAAATAATAGTATATTACTTCACTGAGTGAGAACGCCTCTACTTTTTCCACGAAGCAAGTACGATATTTTTCTTTACGAGGTGGGAAAAGCGTTAGCTTTTCCCACCGAGTAAAGAAAACCAATATTACATGTACATATACATTAATTTTTTTATTTTTGTTAAAAACAAAAAATCAGTTATATAAACTTTTCATTGCAATTTCAGCAATTTTGTCATTTCAAATATCCTGATAAAGTTATGATTATTAAAAAAACATAATTATTATTCCGCAGGTGGCTTTAACTACAATATCCTTGTGGTTTTTGGCATGGACACCGTACTTAGTCATCAATTATTTAGGTGTATTTGGAACAAATCTTGTGTCCCCAATAGTATCCATTTGGGGCTCCCTTTTTGCTAAGGCAAATGCATGTTACAATCCGATTGTCTATGGAATTAGGTAAAACATGCTTTTTCTAAATATTATTTATACATTTAAGTATTATTACTTAAATTTTGTTGACCTCGCATGGAAAAAAACATATGGGAAAAAGAAGGCAAAAGAGTGGAAGATATGTGACACAAGGCTGGTATGAATTTGGGAAGAGGAAGGCAAAAGTTTGAGAATAGCAAGGTATGGAAGTACGGCATATGCGCAAAACCTGACTGCTGCCATATTAAATCCCTACTATGACCTTACTTTATCCAGACATGTATCAATCGATTAATTGCAAATAGCTATCTTACTACTTCCAGATTTTTCTTTCACTAAAGTGTTAACTACTGCCTTACTATTGCCAGTAACATGGTTTACGTTCTAAACTCACGCCTGATTTGTCCCATACGAGCGCCCGACTATAACCTGACAGGCGTTGCTATTCTCAAGCTTTTGCCTTTCTCTTCCCAAATTCATACCACTCTTGTGCCACATATCTTCTATTCTTTTGTCTTCTTTGTGCCATATGTTTTTTTTCCACGCGGGAACATATATCAACATTTTAATATCAATATCAATGAATTATTTACCTTTATTTTAATTTAATCTCAAAATATTTTTGTAGCCATCCAAAATATAGAGCAGCGTTGAATGCAAAAATGCCATTCCTTGTATGTGGTTCAACTGAAGAAGCTCAGGCAAAAGGTGGCGGAGCTGCGCCAGCAGCAGAAACTGTATCAACCGAACAAAAAGCATAAGAGGTTTATGATTTGTACTCTTTTCAATGAAATTTGTACATCACTTTAAATATTTAAAACTGAAAAACAACCATTTTTACATGTATTTTTATTTAAAAATATTTTACATTCCTACATCTCTATATATCAAAAGATTAACTTTTATAATTGTTCAATTTATTTCAACTTAACGTTTTAAAGCAGCTTGAAGATTATACAAAATTGCAATCTGGATTATGTTATATTATTAATCATAATCACTGATATTGGCTGGTTAACTCAACAAACAAGACACGATGTAGACATGGATTTCTTTCCAATAAAAATATAATGAATCTAAAAAAAATATTGAATTTTAATTTAATTAGATTAGTAGCGTTAGTTACTATATTATGTAAATTATCTTATGTCACATGTATAATTTAATTAAATGTATCCTTCTATATGTATTAGCCAGCAATTTTTAAATGGTTTACATAATTTTTTATATAAATGAACCTAATGAAATTAGTCGATAATATTTTTGTAATATCTTTTATTAAATTATCTACAAATAAAATTATTTTTTTCATATAATGTATAAGTTGCTTCGTCATGAACGTTGTCCAAACGATTATACCCATTGCATTGTGAAGGATTAAAGAATAACTGCTTAATAACAGTTGCTTAATGGATTTATTAATATGACTTATAAAATGTAATATAGATACAAAGCAGTCGTGAAAGATATTACAACGACTAAATGGCACGGATGTAAGTAGTCTTATGATGTTAAGCCAAATACCTTACTGCAAGGTTCTTAATATGAATTGATAATATTCAGTTATCTTTGCACCGCAAGATGCACGAATTCGCGATTCGATTACTCATTCGATTGCAAACGCTTCGAATTGTGGTGAAAGACGAATCGTCAAATCGAAGATAACTGAATAGCAGCTTTGTGCATTTGTACGATGCATTTTTTTAGCTTCTTTCATTTCCCTTTTTTGCAAGCAAACATTTTCTTAACATTATTTCCGTTGTTAATTATTTACAAACTTTTTAAATATTTTAGACACATCGTAGAATCAAGAAATTGATCATTCGGAATTAAGTTAGTACAAATATTCGGTTGCTCAATATCAGGACAGCTCTCTCCCGCCTTCCCAAGTTGTTTGAATTAGTTCCTCGGACTTGTTCGGTAGGTAGTAAATATTAGATGTTGCAGTTGTGATTGAATATCAACCACTGTGATTTACCATTTTTGAAGGTAACTTATGCAGTTGCCTTTTCAGCGTCGTTAACGGTTGTCACACCAGAAACAGTGGACACTGCATCACCACCAGCACCTTCGTTACTACCGCAGGCCAAAGATGGGAATCTTGCAAACAGAGCAGCTCGGTATTTAGGATGACTGAAAGCAAAAAGAGATTTGTCTCAATCGCTGATCAAAGTAGTAACCGTTAATAAATAACATAAGAAACAGTATGTCATTTTGTTTCCGACCAATTACATATTTAACCCATTGATGATCGAACGTCGCAAAGTGCATATAGAATTATATATAAAACAATTCCTGCGATCATCAACCAGTTAAACCAGTAAACAGATGTTAATATATAATTGAGGAAAACTTTAATTTCAAGAAATAATGGAAAAAATATTTATTTTACTTTTCTGAACAAATTAATTAATTAATTAAACGGATCTTATAATTGATTAAATATTTAATTTGTATTTAATGTATTTCATCTATTTAAAAAATTAATGTAATAATTCATTTTTCTTTGCAGTTTTTAATCGATAAAATTCATTTTCATGTATATTTTTTATTTATTAGTAACGAAATAAACTTAAAATATATGTTCATTAAAAATATGTAAATTTAATATGGCTGATAGTTTATATCCAATTTAATACAGTAATATTATCACCTAAATGAATTTGTTGTATTTACCTGATGCCATAAACGATCGGGTTATAGACTGCATTAGCTTTAGCGAATAGAGAGCCCCAGATGGTGAAGAGTGGGCTTATTTTCATGGACTCAAAGATACCGGCATAGTTTATGACTAAGTATGGAGTCCAGGCCATGAACCAGAGGGAAATAGTCATCAAGGCAACCTGATGGATCAAAGTAATAATAATGAATTAATATTTATATCATTAATTATTATTAATTAACAATGAATATTGTACTGTATAAAAAGTCGAAATTATACCTTGGCAAGTTTGCACTCGGCACTGGTATTTTGGTTCTCGGCAGATCGAAGAGAAGCAACATTCATCTTCTTGGCTTGTTCTCGCATGGCTTTCTCGTGAGCACAGACAGCCGACATGATGAAGTAGTAGCTGTAGATGATCAAGAATAGAGGCATATAGTAGCAGAAAACACTGTAGATGAGAATGTAAGATCGGGAGAACCAGTCCTTGGTTAGATAGTCAGTTCCGCAAGCAGTCATGTTGCCTTCAGGTACATAGCTGAACAAAATTTGTAAAATAGTTATGATTATAAAAATAACTTTATTGTATAAAGGAATATAAAAAATGAAATAGTAAAGATAGATACCGGTTCCATCCAAACAAAGGCAGAATGGTCCAAATGGCTGCATGTAGCCAGATGAAGAGGATACGAAGGATAGCTCCGTTGATTGTGAGTGGTTTGCCTGCCAATCCTTTGACAATAACATTATACCGATCGAAGGCAATCATTGTCATTGTCCAGATGGAAGCACATCCAAATACGGATCCAAACAAAGCGTAAAGATCGCAGAAGAATGGACCAAACACCCAGGTTTCATAGTAACAGTTGATCACCTAAAATACAATTCATTCCAATGTGCTAAAATTGTGCAATTTGTTAAAATCACTTTTTTGATTCATTTTACCACGTACCATTGGTGGAGCCATGGTGAACATCATGCAGAAATCGGAAAAAGCCAAATTGATGATAAAAAGATTGCTGGGTGTTCGGAGGGTTTTAGTGGAGACGAAGATGTACACAACAATTCCATTACCAATGACGGAGACAAAACCAAGGCAACCAATAACAAAGCCAATGATGCCGTGCCATAGTGGATTCATTGGTGGATATTGATACCAATGAGAATCAATCAAGTGGAGCATATCGGGCGTTACTTTGTCCACCACAGTTTGATTGCCAAATCCATGGGAGCTACCGCCCCAAGATTGATAGGCATCGTGCCTCGGCCCCATTAATGCCGACATGATTGACTATAACAAAATCAACCAATTTTGATTTTTATTTCATCTTTTCAAACAAGCGAATCAAACAATTTATTTTCTCAAAACTTTTTCATTCACATCGAAGCAAAAATTGCACGTTATTATTTGTTAAATTAGCACCAATTCACCAAAAATTGTATTCTTTAGGAATTCAAGTTATAAGTCTGACTAATTAAAACTATTAAAATGTCTTAACAAAATTAAGCCATTAAAAATGTTAAATTAACAGTAATAAAATTCTTTAATATAATGGCTTCAACTGGTCTTCCTTTACTGGGATAATTATTCCAGAACTTGTTTGTCACTTGTTACACTTGTTATAAGGAGTAAAATAAAATCACCATATACCTCTCAGTTACTTGGAAAAAATCGTAAAAAACGAACTAATCCAAGTATTGGACAATAGATGAAACAGATTGTACGGAGCCGTAGAAATTAAATGTTGGATGCAGCTCGAGTTGGTTCGGTATGAGGCCCGCTTAAATATGCACCAACTTCTTGTCTTGGAGCTTCCATATGTACCCTTTTGGGCTTATGATATATGTTGAATTGATACAAATCTCCAAACAGTCTTAAAGAGGTTGTTATTAAATTATAGAGGATTGAGGAATACCTTGAGGTACCTTGAATGCGATACATCGAAACCCTAAGAAGACACAACAAGAATAGAACACAACTTACTTGCGTCTTCTTTAATAGCTATACACCTTGAAAAAATACAGTGTCAAAGTGCGTTTGACACTGAGATACTTGTCCTCGCTAAGGCACTTATCATTTTACAAACTTCTTATTGATAATAAACATTTTTTACAGAATCGCTTTATTTTTTATGTATCAGTATATATAATCTATAATTTTAAATAAATAATTAAGTTTCTGCTATGTTTTGTAATGTGTAATAATTAAGTTGGAAATTAAATATTTCTTGGACAATATTGAGAGTTAAATTTAAAGTAATTTTAAAAGAAGATAAAAGAATTAATGTAAAAAAAGGTGAAACATATATTTGTTTAAGCGTTGAAAATTATGTCATTATTTTACATCGCACTTCTTTATTCTTAAATATATATGTTGATAAATATTTGTTTTACTATGTTTAGTGCTAAATATATAGTTACAGTAGAAATAATACAATACGTAAACATTAATAATACAACAAGATTATTTGTATACATTTTTTATTTTTTAAGTTAATTAATATGTTACATTACATGTAATTAAAAATACATATATGCAGAAAGTTCAATACATTTTTTTAACAAAGTTGCATAACAAAAATCTTTTAATTTTA
>JABFPJ010003654.1:0-15585 GCA_022817425.1 Gryon sp. ZL-2020
TTTTGTTTAAAAAAACTTTTATATTTTTGTATTCAAAAATGTTTAATTAAATATTTATTTAATTGCAATTATTTATTTTAATATTTTTACTTTGAACTTTTTTTAATAATTTACTTGCATAAAAAATTAATTTATTTTAAATAAGCCAAAAAAATGAATCGGTAAATATGAAATCACAATAATTATTGTATATTATGATTTATAAAAGTCAGTCTGGAAAATTGATTGAATTGGAAAAGTATGCCACTCAATATATATATATGACTGTACAGTCTTTAAGTTTTACATTTTATCTTTTAATAACTCGTTTTCGTAATAAATATTTATTAGAGTAGATTTGAATGAATAAATTTTCAACATTTGAAAAAGGAATTTCACACTTCAAACATTCCATAAGTTTTTAATAGTAAAATTATACAATCTTTTGAATATAAATTTTGTATAATTTAAAATACAATTTTCTGTTGAAAAAAAGTTACAAAATAAATATTCCATTAACTTTACAATTTTTCCAAAACAAAAAAGAATCAAATTCAACGAAAATATTTAAATTAATTTGTAATTATTTTTACGTAAACAAAATTGCATTTTGCAACTTTTGCATTAACAGTAAAAGGCGAGAAATAAATTAAGTGCGTAATTGAAGCTTTCCTTAAACGTGCTTATCTAAAATATTTTTTTCGAAAACACGCAGCTGAGTCAGTTAAGTCACGAGAGAGTCAAGAGTACAAGCAAAACCTGGAATTTCATATTTCGCATATTTTTTTTAATTTTATTCAGTGATTTTTTTTATTTACTTCATCTGCTTTTTTATTATTTTTTTTTGTAAAACTTCAGTTTTGAAATTTGCATATATGACTTAAACTAGAACGTTTGATGGGATAAAATTGATATTTCATTGATAATAAATTAAAACTCGATCCTAGTTGAACTTTTGTTTGCGCAGATATGAATCAGCAGTTGGAAAATGACGTTTCTCAGTTGAACATTAACTGTTCTGTTACCAACGGAATTATGAAAAGATCGCTGTCAAATTCTTTTCCCACCGACGATGATTCCGAGAGGAAGGTGCTTATTTTGTATACTGGAGGAACCATTGGGATGATTCGAAACGAAAATGGAGGTAAAATAAAAAAAAATTATTTATTAAATTAAATATTTTTTAGTTTATTTTTTAATGTTTATTCAAATTATTTGTTTAAATAGTTTTTTTATTTTATTAAATAAAAAACAAAATAACAAAATTATTTATTAAATTAAATATGTTTTTTGATTATTTTATTTTTATTCAAATTATTTGTTTAAATAGTTTTTTTATTTTATTAAATAAAAAACAAAATAACAAAATTATTTATTAAATTAAATATGTTTTTTGATTATTTTATTTTTATTCAAATTATTTGTTTAAATAGTTTTTTTATTTTATTAAATAAAAAACAAAATAACAAAATTATTTATTAAATTAAATATGTTTTTTGATTATTTTATTTTTATTCAAATTATTTGTTTAAATAGTTTTTTTATTTTATTAAATAAAAAACAAAATAACAAAATTATTTATTAAATTAAATATGTTTTTTGATTATTTTATTTTTATTCAAATTATTTGTTTAAATAGTTTTTTTATTTTATAAAATAAAAAGCAAAATACAAAAAATTATTTATTAAATTATTTAATTTAATAAATAATTTTTTGTATTTTGCTTATTTTTATATTAAAAACTTATTTAAGTTTTTTGTTTATTTTTTAATGTTTATTCAAAAATTATTTGTTTAAACATTTTTTTTTATTTTATAAAATATTGAATGAAAAACATTAATTTTTTATTATTTTTGTTGCAGTGTTGGTTCCAAAAGCAAACATGTTAATCAAAAAATTGAAACAATATCCAAACATGCACGATGCCGAGTATGCGGAGAAAAAGTTTGGCGGAATGGGTCCATTAGTGTTACCGTAATAATTGATAATTTTATCAAATCAAAGCAAATTTACCAAACAATTGAAATTGCATAAAAACATGCAATTTTAATTGCATATAAATTAATGTTTACACTTTTTTTGATTGTTTAATATCATCAAAGAAAGATATTCCTAATTAATTTTTTATTTGTATTAATTTTTATTTTATTATTGACTTATTTATTATTATATATATTATTATTTATTTATTTTTTAATTTATTTTCTTAATTTTCATTTCAATATAATTTTTATTTTGCAAGCAAATATTTAGATTATTAATAATTAACGAAATTAGTTTTGTTTTACAGTTTGACTGGAACGAAAACTCGAAGAATTATATATAATATATTGGAATATTCGCCGCTGTGTGATTCAAGTAATATGACGATGGATGATTGGATTCGTATCGCTAAAGACATCAAAGTAAGAATCCGAAAAGAAAACTTTAATTTCTTTAATTAATTTTTTTTTCAAACATTTTTTTTTATTTTGTTGATTTTTTAACATTTTAAATAATATAAATAATAATGAATTTTTTTATTATTATTAAATAATAAATTAAAAAAATATTATTATTATAATTATTAAATAATAATTAATTAATAATAATTAATATTTATTCATGAATAATAACTTTTTAATTTTTTTCGCAGCAATCATACGAATATTTCGACGGCTTCGTAGTTCTGCACGGAACCGATACTCTGAGTTACACAGCTTCAGCTTTATCGTACATGTTAGAGGCACTGGGAAAAATCGTGATTCTCACGGGCTCGCAGTTGCCACTTTTGGAAGCCCGAAGTGACGGCTTGGACAACTTTTTGAGTTCCATTTTAATCGCCGCCGATTATAATATCCCGGAAGTGTGCATCTTTTTCAATAATACTTTATTGCGAGGCAATCGCACGAGCAAGCGATCAACTAATGATTTTGACGCTTTCGATTCGCCCAATTTTCCACCTTTGGCTACTGCTGGAACTAAAATAAATGGTACCTAAAAACATTATTAAAAAGAAAAAAAAAAACTCGTTAAAGTTGCATAGAAAAACATGGATTTTCACAATTGAAATTTCAATTATGGAAAAAAAAAAATATAATAAATTTCTATGGAATTTCAAAATTTCCAAAAAATATAATTGTAGGGTTGAGATGATTTAAATCAAAAGACTTAAATCATTGATTTAAATTATTGATTTAAATGAAATGATTTTTTTGAAAAAAAAACAATGGTTTTAATGAAAATGTATTTTATTTACAAAAAATCAAAAATTTTTTTGACCTACAATCAAAACTATGCAATAACTATGATTGAAATCATTTTAAAAAAGTAACAATTATTTATATAGCAAATTATTAATTGATTTTGATTATTTATACAAGTCACGAGAAATCAGTTATTCAAAAAAAGCAAATTGCGAGAAGAATTTTGTTAATGAAAGTTCAAATATATCGATATCAAAGTTGAAGATCAAAATTGAAGACTTAACTGAAGAAGATTAAGAAAAATAAAAAAAAATAATAATAACCCGAATTAAAAGTTCCAAACAATTCCTAATAAATGTTTCAAATTTCCTAATACACACATTTAAACATTTGTATACATGCATATACATGGTTTGTATGTGTATTAGGAATTGTGCAACATTTATTTGGAATTATTAGGAAACTTTAACACGGGAAAATAAGAAAAATAAGAAAACTACTAAAATTAACAAAACTAAGATAACTGACTTAAAAAAACAGAAAACTATGAACACTAACTAATAAAAAAAAACTAATAAAAGTAAGAAAATTACAAACAAACTCAAATAAGAAAAGTAAGAAAGCTAATAAAATAATCAAATTAATAAAACTAAGAAAAGAAAGAGAATTAACAAAACTAACTAAAATAAAAAAACTAACTAAAAAACGAAATCTATGTAAAACTAATTAAAATATGAAAACTAAGAAAATTAACAAAATTTTAAAAATTAAAAAAATTAAGAAAACTAATAAAATTAACAAAAATAATAAAATTGACAAAACTAACAAAATTAAGAAGACTAAAAAAAGTAACTAAAATACGGAAAGTAAGAAAACGAACAAAATTAACAAAACTAACTAAAAAATGAAAACTAATGAAAATAAGAAAACTAAAAAAATTAACAAAATGAAGGAAACTAAGAAAAACTAACTAAAATAAGAAAAGTAAGAAAACTAACAAGACTAACTAAGATAAGAAACTAAGAAAGTTAAGAAAACTCAAATAAGAAAATTAGAAAAAATAAATTTAATTGACTAAAAATTAAATTTGACTAAAAAAAAATATGAGTAAATATTTTTAATATTGTGATTTAAATCGGATTTAAATCTGATTTCAATAAAAAAATTTTTTATTTAAAAAAAAATCGTGATTTTTATCAACCCTATATAATTGTGAATTCTTATACATTATATGCAACTTTAATGAGGGAATATTTAAAAACACATTTTTCAAAATAATAATAATATTAATTAATTAAAAAAATGTTATAATTAAATTATATAAAAAAATAATAATTTGTTTATTGCAGTGGATCACAAATGTATTTTTCGCAACTGCGTAATGGACAAATTTCGTGTTCACACGACTCTGAACAGAAACGTTGGTTTAATGAGATTATTTCCAAGCATAACTGCAGAGTTGATTCGGTCGTTTTTACAAGCACCCATAGAAGGTATGGTGCTGCAGAGTTACGGCTGTGGAAACATTCCGAGCAATCGACAGGACATACTAAATGAACTGAAAGAAGCCACCAATCGTGGAATCATCATCGTGAATATAACACAATGCACGAAAGGAACGGTTTCAACGACTTATGAACCCGGAAAATTGTTATCTCAGATTGGTTTGTATAACAGAAAAAAAAAAAAAAAAAAAGTAAAAATAGAATGTAAAAGAATTTAAAAAATCAATAAATGTTGATAAATGATAATGAATAATGTTGATAAATGTTTTTTTAGGAGTAACATTTGGATACGATATGACACCGGAAGCGGCGTTAACAAAGTTAGCTTATGTATTATCGAAGTCCGAATGGGACATTGAAACAAAGCGCAAAATGATCCAAACAAATTTACGAGGCGAATTAACGGAAACACCGCCGATCTCGATGGACTCTTGGGATCCGTTGAATATTGTGTCCCAAATGTTGTCGGGCAATTCGATGGACGGATATCAGGGCTTGAATGATATACTTTTTCCCGCTATGTTGTGTGCGGCGGTTGTTGCGCATGATGCTTCGAAATTGGAATTGTTGAAAAGATATGTTAGTAATTCAAGGAAATTTAAAATTTTTTATGAAGTTAAGGTGATTCTTCACGCAAAAATGATAAAAAATGAAAAAAAAAAATATTTAAGAAATTTCTTTTGCGTTGTTTTTAATAATAAAGGAAAAAGGCACGTTTTTTGCTCTTTTTTGGCTTCTTTTACATTATTGTTTATAACTTTTGTTTGTTAAAAAATCCGTAATTTTGATATTACATTAAATCTTGTTAACAAATGTTGTTAATAATTTATAAACAATTGGTTTTCTTTAGTTTCTGATAGATTTTTATTTAGGAGCCTAAATTCTACAAATCATCAAAAAATTAAGTTGTTGCGATTAAAATTGACGAAAATCACTTTTTTCGTGAAGAGTCCCCTTAATCTTTTCAGAGTTAAAATTGTTATTTACTTTAAAGAAAAAAAAAAGATAAAAAGTGTGCCTTTTTTTACATAATATGTAAATATTTTAAATGTAATATTCTTCTTATTTAAATGTAATTATATTTCTTATATATTAATTAATTTTTTAGGGTGCTGATATTTCACAACAAAATGTAGATGGTAGAACTGCACTTCACATAGCTTGTTGTGAAGGCGATGCTGATATTGTGAATCATCTTCTAAGCTTGGGAGCAAATGTTCATATTAAGGACAGATATGGACGTTCGCCACTGATAGATGCGATAGATAATGATCGACATGATGTAAGATATTTGCATTCATATTATTAAGATGAATTAAAAAAAAAAAAAAAAAATAAAAAAAGAAAAGAAAAACCAGCGAAATTCATAATTTGAATAAAAATTATATGAGTTTTGTATAAATTATTAACTTTAAATTTAAATTTGTATGAAATATAACATCGAAAGTATAACAAAAATAAGAAACATATATAATCATCAGAAATAAAGTTTGGCAAAATTGAACAATTTCAACATAAAATTATTATAGGAAAATTATATAGAAAATTATATATAAAAAAAATAAAAAATCAATAATTATTTATCGGAATAATTGAGTTAAATTAAAAAAAAATTAAACTAACAATTTAACATTTAAATTTACAAAACCAACAAAAGTAATGAAACCTACAAAAACATACAAATTAGACTTAACTGGTTTTTCCTTAGTGCTATAGCTATAACTAATATTATAAAAATACAAAAAAAAGAAATATATCTAAAGATAAAAAATTTATTTAATCAAAAAATATTTAAACTCTAATTTAAATCATTTTCAGGTGATAAAATTGCTCCTGAAATGTGGAGCTCATCTCTACGAGAGATCCCAAGTGATCGGCAGTCGAATGTGTTCAGCAGCTTCAGTTGGAAATACAAATCGTTTACTGTCGTATCATCTGGCTGGAGCTGACCTATCCCAAGGCGACGTTTCCGGACGAACGCCTTTACATCTCGCGGCACTGCATAATCACACTTTAACGGCGCAATTTCTATTGGACCATGGCGCCGATCACACGTCCAAAGACATTCTCGGTCAAACGGCCTACGATCTGGCGGTGCTTGCGAACGCACTTGACACCACGAAACTACTTAGCACCGTTGAAGTACAATAGTTTTTAAGAAGACAAAAAAAAAGTATTATTAGAGTTTAATTGAAAATGTGAAAAATTTATGTAAAAAAAAGGGAATTTATGAAATGCAACGACAAATTAAACGAAATAGTTCGAATTGTACAAAAGACAATGATAATAGCAAGTGAAAGTAGTTATTTTGTCGTCACGAAATTATTTCATTTTTCATGCGTGTCTGTCGCGTGTTAACTTTTTACGCTGTGGATTTCGATGAAAGAAAGTGTAACAATTTGCGAGACGCAATAACTCTTACTTTTACTGTTGTTATAATGACTTTTTTTTATGAATAATCGAAGATGATTGTAGAATAAGACAGAAAATATATTTTTATGTTTTTACAAATGAATGTAATTTTTACAAGAATATGTAAAAAATGTTAGACAAAATATTGATAAGAATTAAGGATAAAAGTCGTATTGAAGGTGCTTTTTATAATCATCTTCGAAGTATTCTCACTTTAGAATCTCGATGGTAAAATATAATGTATTAAATATGAATTAATCGGATATATATTTTGTTATAAAAGAATATATAAATGTTGTAAAGTATTTTTCGAAAATACATTTATATTTTCGACATTTCGTATGTGAAATAACTGAAAATTACACTTTCGTGTGAAGTTTCATTAAAAATGCAGTATTACAAGCAAATTATATAAGAACAATTTAGTTATACAAGAAACTTAATTTTATAATATAAGAGATTGTTATATTTTAATTAATTAAATTAAACAAAATCTGCATTTTTAGATGAACTTGGACAGTAATTTATACAACTCTCAGACATTCCTTTTTCTATTTGTTGGAAACAGTTTGTAGACGATGTACAGTTTTTAACTACAAAGTCGAAATAAAAGAAAACTGCAAAGTCAATGTTCGTAACACATTTGTTTTAAACCAAAAACGTATTCAAAATCTGTTATTACATAACCGGAAGTTGAGACTGTCATGTAGGAATGTTAATTTGGCAAAAAAAAAAAAAAAAAGATGTTGCAACGACGAATTGTTTCGTTCTGTAAAGTTGTAAAAAAAGGCAGTGTCACACTGATTGACCTGAGAAGACAATGCGAGAAATTACGACTTTTCAGCGAGAGAAGTCGAGTTTACGCTTGACGACATCGTCCCCTGGAAGTATGACAATGAAAGCGAAACCAAATAAGCGGTTACGTGGCCATGCTTGGATGGCCATGAGATGACAGTGCGTGACTATATATGCGACCCATCCTTATAAATTTGCTCAGTTTACCTGACAAATTAGCGACAAACTGTTGGCCATTGTTTTTTTGATTATTTTGTTTTGATTTTACAAAAGGTGTGGTTCCTTTAACTTTTTCATTTGTTAAAGTTACATATTGGGATTATTTTTAATTTGCATTAATGTTGCAGATGTTATCGAAAGCAGAGCTTTTTGCGTTGAGTTGGTTGTTAACTTTGGTGTGTGTTTGTTGTGTCCCCAAATATGATTCTGGAAGGTGAGTTTTTTTTAATTAAAGTTGAATATAATTGTCTTTTTTTAGTTGATATTTTTTTGATTATTTTTACCTTTTAATTATGCATTTGTAAATTAGTTTCGTCCCAAGTTCGATAGACTATTCCGACAAATCAGCAAAAGCTCAGGACCAAATAGCTATGCCATCCGATTCGCAAGAGAGAAGAGATAATACGCTTTTGGAGTCAAAAACTGCTTTGGATTCATCAAATGATATTAGTGATCGAAGCCAAGAGGCAAGATTTGGGTTTACTAATGTTGGAGGCACAGCCACTGTAAGTATTTAAATTTTCAAAAAAAAACAAAAAAAAAACAAAAAAAAGATAATAAAAATAATAATAAATAATGATTTATTGATAAATAATTATTTAAATTATTGACTGAAATTTTGTTTATTTTATAACAGGGGTATGGAATATCCACGTATGGACCAGGAAAAATTGACTTGGGTGGTTTAATTGTCGGCGCAGTTTTGGGTGTTGGAACCATTCTTATTATTCCAAAATTATTGTACATTTTATCCGGTTCTTATGGTAGTTATGCGAGAAGTAAGTATAAAAATTAACAGAGTTAAGGTGATTCTTCAGTCGAATTCACTGCTTCTCTCTTCCACTAATGGAGTCAATATTAGCTCTATCTTTTTTGCTCTTATATAGCTGAAGAATCACCTTAAGGTAGGACTATCGTGAACTAACGTATATCTGTAGAGTTTCAATATTTTTAAAATATTTTACACTTTTTTAAGTAAAATGTAACAAAAACTGTAATACATAACTTCATAGTAAAATCTACATTTTTTAATATATTTTTATTAATCTTATTAAAAATTTAAAAAATATATGTACATTTTTTAATGAAAGTCATAAAAAAAATTATTTATCTTTGACAATTAATACCTCAATAACTAAACAGTAAAAAGGGCTGAAATTTTTGGAATTGACGTAAAAATACTTAAATTAAAACATATATTTTTTAAAAATAAAATAAAATCCTAAAAAAAGTTGTTTCATGATAGTCCTACCTTAATCAAACTTGGATTTAAAAAAAAAAATAAATAAATAAATGAAAAATAATAATTTGGTTGAAATATCAAAAGATACGGTAGTGTCTCTGGCCAAGTAAAAAAAAAAATTCTTTGTGCGACCAGCACTTTCTTTACAAGAACAAACAAATGCAACTTTTCAATAAGCAAAACCATAAAAAAAACCAAAAAAAAAACTTTTGTTGAAATTATGTTGTAGCTACGTTGATATTTTAATTAATATAAAATTCCTTTTTTATATTACAGTAGAACTTGTGAAAATATCTATTTTGATTTTTCCTTATAGTCTGCAAAGAGTCCTCTATTTCCGTCTTTTTCTATACTATACGAAAGTATATGTGGAAAAAAGATAGAAAAAAAATTGAAATCATACATTTTCTTTTGAGTTAAAAACTTATTTTATTTTATAAATTAAATTTTAAACTTTCGCGGGTGTGTGGCGCTTTTCATGCGCATGCGTATTAGATTGAAAAATACATAACTTTTTCACCGCGACCATCTTTAATTACTGAAATAAAAAGTTGTTCGAATGGTTTCATAACTGATTTTACAATAACTCTTAATTTTGAAGAAAGTGTTTTCCCTTTTATTTTTTTTTATTTTTGCTATAAAATCATCTCAAAAAGTTAATCAGATTTAAGAAAAAGCCAGATAATAGGATTCCTCACAAGTTCTACTTCGAGGAATTTGATTACAGTAGAATCTACTGTAGTCAAACTTTGATTATAGTAGAATCTACTGTAGTCAAACTTTGATTACAGTAGAATCTACTGTAGTCAAACTTTGATTACAGTAGAATCTTCTGTAATCAAACTTTGATTACAGTAGAATCTATTGTAGTCAAACTTTGATTACAGTAGAATCTATTGTAATCAAATTCTGATTACAGTAAAATCTTCTGTAATCAAATTCTGATTACAGTAAAATCTACTGTAGTCAAACTCTGATTACAGTAGAATCTTCTGTAATCAAACTCTTCATTTCTGACAACGCCATCTACTTATCCAACTACCATTTTAGGCGCGAAATTTGAATTTGATATCCATTATTTATTATAAAATCGGCAAATTTTTGTATGATTAAAGGTGAAGACGTCGGTTATGCACAAATGTTAACAAAACTCGACGACGCCTTGGCCCGACATGGAATAGACACGACTTCCTGCATGCAGCGCATGGTTTGTTCCTACACCCAAGAAGCCGCGGAAGCCGTGCGCAGATCCGATTCTCTGGTCGACGAACTGTCTCCAATCGACAAAATGATCGACAACATTTCCACCAATCAAATGCTGCACGCGGCTTTGCAAGGCACGGCTATTCAGGAGGCAATGCAGTCGGGTCGAAGTGGCCAAAATTGTGCCCGAATTTACAAGCATTGCATCTTCTCGATGGAAACGATGTTGTCTCTGTTCTCCAATGTCATTGCTTCTTTGGCTAACAGCAATACAACTAAGCCAAATAATCCCACAACATCGAACGTTAGTTTTAATAATAATTCTCTTTGATTTGAAATTCTTCATCCAAACTTATTCCAGTAACTGAAAAACGATTAGATATGATTGCAATTTCAATTGTTTTTTGAATTTACATTTTGTTAGTGTTAAAAAGTAATATTAATTTTGAATTAAAAAAAGTCATTTAGAATTGTTTGGATTGGATATGTTGGAAAATAAAATACTTAATATAATATACAGTAGAACCTCGATTATCCGAGATAGCCGAGATCAAGCATACCTTGGATAATCGAAATCTCGGATAATACGAAATAAGATAATTAATATAGCAATTAAAGATGGAAAATATTAATTTCATTAATATACCGATGCTATAATTGCAAAGACAGAGTATTTTAAACAGTTTTTTTAGTTTTATTATCTATTATTTATATTATTGATACGTGAAAATGATGACTTTAGTAGAAGAAAATTTGGAAAGAGTTCGTTTTATTCTAGTTTTTATGGAGACCTCGAATCGGTTGAGCGCCTCGGATAATCGAGGTTCTACTGTATACTTAATTATATTTGATATAATTATTTAATTATTAATTATATAATAATTATAAATATAATATATACTTAAAATAAAAACTTAAAATTTGGAAAAATGTGGAAATAAGAAATAATCCAAATCAAAAGTAATAGTTATTGGTAATAGCAAAGATTTATAGATTAGGAATAGTTAAGAAATTATAATAATTATTATAATTATTATTATTATTATATAATTTCTTAAAAATTCTGATATTATCAAAATACATATATTGTTATTATCAAAATAATCCAAAACCAATTATTAGTTTCGATTTGGATTATTTGTTATTTCCAAACGTTTCCAAATTTTAAATTTATCATTTTACTTCCCAACATATCCAAATATTCATAATTATGAATTGCGTAAAATTTCTTAAACATTATTTATAACAAAATTAAAAATATAAAATTAATTTGTTTGTATTGTTTTATAAATAAAACATTCAGAGTTCAATTATAATATTTTACATGATGTAGTAACACATTTTTGTCACTATGGCGCTGCAGTCATCAACTACACACGAAGCTTATAATAATAATTAAAAAAAAACAATTCATTTTATATATGAATCGTATTTGGACAAAATTGAAATTCAGTAAAGCGAACTTGGAATCGTGATGAATTTAATTTCATTCTATCTTATCGTTTTTCGTTTACTGGCTAAATTACATTAAATCAAATCTAAATTCAAGCGTAAAGAGATCCTTTAGTCATTTTGAAGTGAGTTTATTCTAAAAATAAAAATGAGTTGGAATAAAAAGAAATGTAAACTCAAAGACAAAAATACTTTAAAAAAAGGAAAAAAAGAAATAATTAAAAAGAATCAGAGAACACAAATTTATTTCATTGTAAAATATTATTTTACATTAAATACAAAAATAACTTCTTTCTATTTCCAACTCATTTATAGGAATAGTTATTTAGTTGAATTATTTGATTACTAATTTAAGTTAATTTAACAAAGCAACTTAACTCTAAAACTAAACACGAAACATAAGTTCTTAGATATTTCAATTGAAGACAATTTTTATAAATGAACTAATTTTTTTTAAATGAAACTAAAATAGTATAATGTAAGACAAACGCAATTACTTAAAATGAATTTTTTATTTCGACAATTTTGCGTAATACTTCAACTTCAATTGTGATATGATACAAAGAATAACTTTGTCTTAACGTTAATATCTACAAATCAACTTTAATCTTTCTTGTCACGAATTGTACAATATTGATTAATACACTTTGTAACAAATGTTCGTCTCTATGTTCTTAATATATTCATTTGTCAATTTACAAATTTAATAGTACATTTGTGAATGCGTATAACAACCGAAGTTGAACGATTTCAACGTTTTACACTTGATTAACTTGAATGCGAGGTTCTAATTCCCTTTCAAGGTATTTCGCGCGAAATTTCATTCGCGCATACCTTTTCATAATTGATAAAATAAAATTCTTCGTTTTTTAACTCTTCATCTTTACAGATCCATAATCCATAATAAAATATATTTATGTTAATAATTAAAAAAAATCTTTCGAAGACACTTCGATATTTCTCAGACCCATAATTGCATACAAAAATTCGTTTGATAGAAAAACTGAATACTGCTTTTAAGTATCAATAATACATTTGCAACTTCGAAACTGAATTTATGCTTTTCTTTCTATCGTCAGAAGCTTTCATCTGAAGGCAGTCTCGATGATATCTTGAAATGAAAATTATCGTGAGTCTATCACTTGTTAATTACAATATGTATATAAATTATCGTTACACTAATTATGTATTTACATACGATAGAAAAATAAATATACTTTAGAAACTATTTTCTCGTTTTCTAAATATATTTATATATCTTAAGACATATAGCAAAATGCTTTCTCCTTGTGAAAATATCATTTATATACTTTGTTTCGTTGCTATTCTACAAATTGCATTGGATTTTGTACATTCAATCCAAAGTTTGATTTTATATATTTCACATTCTCTATGGTAATTTTTTTTTTTTTTTAAATAATGTTACAATTTTTTACAATCTGAAAATGATTAAACTTTTTATTGAACAAACAATAAATTAAAATATTACGCAAGTTTTTTTCTTTATTTGATTGTAAAATCGATTAGCAAATTTGTATTAGCAAACAGTGATTCTGTCTGTTCATATTGTAATACCAAATCGAAATCATATTTTACAGAATGATTTTATTCTTAAATATGTAAAGTAGTAAAAAAATTAGTCTAGAAACTTATACCACTAAAATTATATGCTATCTTAAAACTAATCTTTCGTCATTTATTATAATCTTTGTATGACAAAAATTATGCACTATTTAGGAAGTTTCGTCACTTCTTTGGTATTTTCTTTCGTTTGAATAAATATATAATACTATCATGTTTGTCACTTTTTGGTATCAGTTGAAATGTACTTCGTCTTTTCAAGATGTACAAAAATCAATATGATTACTTGAAATTATCATTGACTACTTTGGCATTTCTCTGATATACAAATGCTCATGAAAAACCTACTTTTGAGCAATTTATAAAATTAAAATTAATAACAGAGAGTCACTTTATTCATCCTAAATCATTTTCCATTAGTTTCTCATATTCTTTTCTTCTTTGGATATATAAAATAATGTTAATTTGTATTAATTATAGCGCAACTTTATATCTTTATAAAAATAAAGTCTCATTGTGAAAATACAATGTATTGATTGATAATATATATTTTATATCAGTAATCTTGGTATTTCTTGTTCTGTTGTCAAAACAGATGCGTGCAGTTACCTAGTTTTTTAATTAGCACCATAAAGATTTTTTTTATTAATTGTCTAAGATGAAAATTATTTTAATGTAAACTGAAAAACGCTGTATTTTTTTTAATATACATGAAAAAAGAAAAAGTTATAGGAAAAAGTTCTATATCATCTAGGAATCAAATTTATCGTTTTATATATTCAAAAAATTCCTATACCAATATAATATAAATTGCAAAAGTTTAGCAAATTTTTTACTATTTTTATAGCAAAATTTACTTTAAAAACTAACAATTTTTCTTAAATTGGTATAAAAATATTTTCAAAATGCTTTCATTCCTATATGGTATGGTACTTTTTCTTATAATTATATTAACCCTAGTAATTCAAAATATATATTGTCTATATATGACCAATATATGGCTATTAATGGTCACCATATGGTCAATATATGTATATAGTTGCAATATAATGGAAATATAGTGACAATTTAATGGCAATATAGTGACAATATATGGACAATATATATTTTTAATTACAAGGGAAATATTAATAAATCTTTTACCATTGGTTTTTAGTAATTTACTATGCATCTTATTTTCAGCTCATACTAAAAGCGTTTTTCAGTTTACATTGTCCTCTTTGTATACACTAAATAAAAGTCTAATAAAAATTATTGTGACTTCTAATAAATATTATTATACCATTTATGAATCTGAGGACAGCTTAACATCTTATGTACATAAATCATGTATATACTTACATCATTTATGTAGCATAAAAATTATTACTATACCATATTATAATTTTTATATTATTTTATGATAATTGTTTACATTGATGTCAAGTTGCCCTCCTATTATGTTCTCATAAATGGTATAGTAGATTTTATTAGAAATATATTAATTTTTATTAGACTTTTATTAAGCGTGTAACAACTTCAGGAATCCCAATCCAGTGGGTATCTTTTCTCAAAAGTCCTAATTTCCAAAGCAAAACGTAAAATATATTGCGAATATATTGTTAATATATTCTTAATACATACTTAATATATTTTTAATACATTTTTACTATATGTATAATATATTTTTAATATAGTACTGAATAATATAAAATGAAACTGAATAATAAAACTTTAATAAAGTACTGAAAATATAGTTAAAATATATTGACAACGCATTCCAAATATATTGATACATTTGTATGAAAAACATATATTCAGAATTTATTAACAAAATATCCGCAATATATTTGTCGTTTTGCTACCCTAGAAAAACGAAAAATATATTTCGACTATACTGTTAATATATTCGAAATATATTGCGAATATATTTTGTGTATAAAAATATGTTTATAATATATTCTTAATGTATTCATAATATATTCATAATACATTCTTAATACATTCATAATATATTCTTAATATATTCTT
>JABFPJ010003655.1:0-15585 GCA_022817425.1 Gryon sp. ZL-2020
TTAAAACAAAAAAAAAAAAAAAAAAAAAAAAAAAAATAAATAAATAAAGTGCGCGAAATTTAAATTTGAGAAAAAGAGGTTAGATTAAATGGTGAAGTGAGTCATAGAAATCTTTTTCTGTTGTGATCAAAACTAATGATATTCATCAAGTAATATTGAATGGATGATAAAAAAAAGTTGCACTTGTGCATATCTATTATGTGTCCGATTACATTTACAATGCTAATAAGATTGCCACAATATCACGTGCCGGAGGCCTGCCACTATGGTGACCAATCGGAGACACTTTCTGGGATGAAAAAGAAGAGAAAAAAGAATAATAAAAATGCAGGCGACGCGCGCGCGCGCACACAACGCGAAAGACCCAGAAGACTGCACTCCATCGACGCTAAGAACAAGCACAAATTAATCATGTCTTGTGAAGAAATTAATGACGCTTTTTTAATGCACGTATTTCTCGTCGCTTTTGAACGTCAAATTGCATTATGTAATAACTCAGCCAACTGTTGCGATCATTCTTGCAATTTGCAATTTTTTCATCAAATTTTCTTTGTCCAAACTATATGCATTTTGATTCAACAATTGTCTCCACGAAATTGCCTATACTTAAAAATAATTTTCAGATTCGAAGAAATATTTATTAGTTAAACAATTTGTTTGACTTTTGGAGATAAAAAATCACTTTTTTTATAATAAAATAATATGATCGTAAAACAAAAAGAGAACGAAATAAAATGATAAAATTGCAAAATAATCATTTTCATTCTTTTATCTAAAAATGTCGAGTTGCCTTTATCCGATAAATCAAGAATAAGAGGATTTCCTTCAGAAAGTGATTTAACATCTGATACTCGATGGAATTTAATTCATGTACGAATCCGAAGATTCGAATGCACACAGACGTTAATTGAATTATTGTCAATAATAATTAAAGAAAAAAAAATGCATTCTTAATTGTGTGTTTTGCAATATTCAAATTCGTGACGTAATTTCGAGTTAAAATTCAAAATCGTTCGTTTTATCGTTTGAATGCATCCATTTGTTGCTTTTGTGTGTGATTGAACTTTTCGTTGACGAAAACACTTTTATTGATGAAAATAAAAATGTCGCTTTTAACGACCACGCAATAGGCATTTCATTTATGCATCTGAGATGTGAGAAGTGAAGAAACAGAAAAAAAGGAGTATTAACAGTCAAAGTCTCGGTCGTTGCCAAGTGTCTTATAACGCAATTGATCGTTTATCGAAATCAAGGGGAACTACATCCGGTTTGATTGCATGTATAATCAATTGCTAATATTTTATTTCTTTAATAAACAAATTAATGTAAAGTTATAGTTTTAATATATGATTGTGATTAAACTAAGTATATTTCTGCAATTTATATATTAAAATCATATTCACACAAAGGCACACATTTCATTATGCATAAGTTCAAGTGAAAAATTGCAAAATCGTAAAAAAATATTATTTATGTTTTCCAAACAACTTATAAATGGAAAAAAAATTTTAATGATCTTTTATTAAATTAATATTACATTGTTTTATTATATATATATTATATATTATGTTTTATATATTATATATATTATATATAGAATATATATTTAATATATATAATATATATTATATATTATATATTTTATATATTGTATATTATATATTTTTAATTATAAATATTATTAAAATGAAAAAAAATATTGCAAAATGATTATTTTACCAAATTTCCGTAAATGACGAAATGTTTACTCGAGTGCTGGCAATGTTTCATATTTGATTCAAGTAAATGCGTGCGAATTGTTTTAATGAACTTGTTCATTTTTTGCTTTGAATTTTAACGAATTTCAATTTTGCATACAACTGTTTAAAATATTTACTACAAATGAGAAGAATAAAAAAACGATAATCAGAAGAAATATTTACAGGTGTGTATTTATTCTAGACAGAGACTATAAAATTATACTCCACTTTACGCACATTTTATACAATTTGTATCATAACTAAATGTAATTTAAAAGTAGATTAAGTTGCATAAATGCAATAAAAAAATCCAGCGTTGATGAAATAATAATATGAAATATTGAATTAATATGACATATAAAAGTTGAATAAATGCGAATTCATTTGTTTCAATATTAAATGTAATTATTTATTTTTCATTAAAATTGCCAAATCATAGTCAATGCTTTGGTTTAATTATTGTAAAAAAACTCATTAAGATTAAATTTGAAGAACAACTGTATAAAATGTAATTAACGTTATATAGTTAATGAGATATATTTTGTTTGTCAAAATCGCGCAAACAAAATTTCACACTTATTCGTTCAACACATAATTTGCGCGTGCGCGTGTTTGCAAATTCGCAGATTTCTTTGCAAATCGCACAAATTTTAATATAATTTACTTCAGATGTTGGTAGGATAATTGGTTTCCGTATAATACATTTTTTTCGTTCCTACATTTGTACAAAATTGTGCATTTTTAATTTGTCAAAGTAGAAAAAAATGGCGTTTAATTATATGGTTTTTTTCAATCGTTCAACACAAAATTACTTTTTTCATCAATTTTTGACTATATCGATTTTTCCAATGACAAATAAATCTTTCAGTTACAACGTTATTTAACATTTCAATACACTTTTTCATTTCATTCATGATTTTTTCTGCCGCCAGAAAAATTGCAAAACTTTTTGTATTCCTTAATTATGTGACATAAATTTGCACAATATTTGAATAATTTCAATACATTTTCAAAGACATACATTCGTGTTTTTTGATTGCGATTTTGTCATATATTTTGTTGTTATATTGTTATTATATTAACATTAATTTAATTTTTTAATTATTTAATATTTAAATTATTATATAAAAAATATTTGCAATTAAATTATTAACTTTTTTTAATACATTTAAATATAATACATAAAATATAAATTTAAATTATATTCTTTAATAAAAAAGGCAGAAATGCGGATAAAAAAGTAATTATGTGTTATGTTTAAATTATGACTAATATTTATGACTCAAATCTGTCAGTTTTATGAACAATTATCAGACCCATTTATAGTTTATTTATTAACAATGTAAGAAAAACAAAAATGTTACACTTCATTTCCGTAAAAACTAATGAATCTCACGTATATAAAATGTGATTGAACGCTATGCATCTTATGTAAACACATCTCATTATTAACATTGTCATAAAAAAAAGTATATAACACATCAAGGTCCTCGCATATCAATACCTCTTCTCGAAGATTCAGCAGTATTCAAAAATATTTCTATCCTTTAATTTTGTACAAAGATTTTTTTTTTACAAATAAAAAATCAAAATGATTTTCATTATCAAAGGTAATCTTTTACAAATTAATTTATGTTAATATATTGTAAAATTTGTGTTATAAAACAAAATTAAAGTTGTTTATTGAGTACAACTGTTTGTCTTAAACTGTATAAATCAAATTTTCATATTCATTTAAACAAATTTGTCCGACAAAACTTGTCAATAAAACATTTTTAACTTAAACAAAAAAGTGAACATTTAATTTAATGCATTTTCTTGAAACACATTTTCTTCCTTATTGAATGGAATTAATAAAAACATAAATTGCATTTTTTGACAAATTGAAACATCCAGATTGAAAAATTGAAAAATCCAAATTCAAAATGCTTTTTTCTTTGCCACTCAAAATGTTACAAAATCACGATAAATCATAATTTTATTAGCTATAATTGATACTCTTCATGATTTGATGATTCTTAATTATATATCGATGTTAGAATCGAAATGTAAAAAAAATCAATGTTATTAATTAGAAAACGATGAGGACTGTATTGTTTTACTAATCACCGAACGATGTTAATTTCTAATCAATTATTCATCAATTGCTTGTAACATTTTTTTCATCAGTTTGTTACTGATAACAGCATTGCAAATTTATTGAAACAGTAACTTGTGTACATAATTATATTTCTTCTGGGAACAATATTAAATGAAGACGAAATAAAAAAGAACAAAAAAAAAACACACAACAAAATTAAAAAAAGAAAACGAAAAAATTTGATATTGTCTTAGGTGTAAGATATACAAAAAATTATAATCGCTTACGGAATACAATATATTTCAAAATATAATACAAATACACTGGTCGCAAAAAAAAACGCATCACTTTTTTCAACCCAAAAATTGCTAATTTTCAAAAGCCTGTAATTTTCTTAAAAATCAACGAAAATTAACTTTCTTTTTTTTAAAATGCATCAACTTAATTAGCATTTTTCTTAAAAAATTGCTAAAAAACTTGTTGTTTTTGTGTTGAAATAAAAAAATTCGGTTCATTCTGATTAATTTGCTAAAAAAGAACTTGTTTTTTCGTTGCTTTTTGTCAAAATTACAAGCAATTAAAAATCATGTTTTTTTCAATCAATTGTAATTTCGTTAAATTTCATCCAAAATTAACTTTCTTTTTTTTTAAATTTGTTCAGAATGAACCAAATCTTTTGACTTTGATGCGAAATCAATAGCTTTATTTGGCGAATTTTTCAGAAAAGTGCAGTTAAAGTTAATGCATTTTTTAATTTTTTTTCTTTGGTTATGTATAGGGCTAAAACGTAAAAAAATGTTACGTGTAACAAAAATTTCGTTTCACATATCGAAAAAGGAAGAATTCACCTTTAATTTAAAAAAAAGAAAGTTAATTTTCGTTGATTTTTGAAAATTAGCAATTTTTGGGATGAGAAAAGTGATGCGTTTTTTTTGCGACCAGTGTATATGTAAAATAGATAAAATATATTTTTAGTAAACATTTAGATATTTTTAAATATATTCAAATATATTTTCTCAAAAATTTAAGAGAAAATATATGCAAAAATATATCTGAATTTACAAAAATATATTCAAAAAAATATTTTCTCAAAATTATATGTGAAGATATATGCGAAAATATATTTGAATTCATAAAAATATATTCAAAATATATTTTCTCAAAATCATATATGAAGATATATTCAAAAATATATTCAAAATTTATATTCTCAAAACTATATATGAAGATATATGTGAAAATGTATTCAAAATATATTTTCTCAAAACTATATATGAAGATATATTCAATAATATATTCAAAATATTTTTTGTCACAAATATTTGCGAAAATATATTTGAATTTATAAAAATATATTCAAAATAGATTTTCTCAAAAATATACGTGAAGATATATGCGAAAATATATTTGAATTTACAAAAATATATATTCAAAATATATTGTTTATATATTTAAGCGGCAAAAGTTAGATCCCTTTGCATATATTTTCAAAATATATGCGAAATTTGTATTGTGACGGATAATAATAACAATTCATAACAATAGTAAAAATTAAAATGTTTAACATTATGGCGAAAATTATGCTGCTGTAACGGGTATCGGTAATTATCATCGAGCCAATTGAATCCCGAGAAGGCATTAAAGGATTTTTATTAGACTTCATGTACAAGATTTCATAACCTTTCGTGTTGTCATTCAAGGTCGACCATTAATCACTTCATTGTTCTTTGCTCCATTTTTCCTCTGTGAATTTTATGTTTCGTTAATCATCTTCCTGTTCCGCTTTTATCATTCAACTTTTATTCTCACACACCAAAATTCCATCCAAATTTGCATCCAAATTTCATTAACAAATTTATTTCGTTAAACTATTATATGAACATTGTTTACAATAAGCCGATGAAATTGATCAAAGTACGGAACACGCTGAGATTCCACTTCGAGAGAGCATTATAAGTGGTATGGTCGACGATAAGGTGGCCTTTGAAGAGATTTTCAACTCGCAACTTCAAAATTGCGTTATTTCATTTAAAAATAACGCAATAAATAAAATAAATAATTTGTATATTCAATTTTAACTTTAAACCAAAAAAAGTTTTGACATAATAAATAGTGTTTTTTAAATAGTAATAATATTGGTTATTAAATATTGCTATTTTTATACTGTTTATTCGATTTTATAATAAAAACAAGATTAATGAACAATGAATTTTGCATTAATCTTCAGAAATAATTTTTTACTTTTATGTTAAGGAAAAAGTGAACCAAAAAAATGGCGTTTTACGAGCAAAAAATGAGCGAAATAATTAAAAACGTTGCTGTTTTCGCGCAATTATGTGCCTTAAAATGTATTTGTATTATTATGTAGTATGTCGTTACTTTGTTCTATTGAATTAAACATATGATCCGATCTTCATACTGTTGCATGCTAATCTATGAATATGATCACTTTAATGTCATTATTACTTCATTAAGGTGCCCTTGCATTACTAGATGCTTTTTTTTCATCGCTACATTATGTACTCATACAATGTCTACATATTCTGTATTACTTTGTAATTTTCAAATTATCGTGCAGCAATTTCTTTATTTTCTCTCTGATAATAATCATCTTAGATGTAATTTTGAATTCCTCAAAAATGACTCATTTTTTTCAAATTAATTGTAAATTAAGGAAAATATTAAAAAAAAATTTTTTTTGCAAGTTTTCAATAAAATATAAAACAATATAAATTTCAAATCTTAAACAGTTGTAACAACGTTCAGTTGACTGATAGGATAAGTCTTTTAAAAATGTCCTTTCATATCTTATTAATAATTACTTTTCTACACTTGAATATATCTAAATGAAGTCAAATAATAAAAAGTGAATAAACTTGTTTCTCGTTTTAATATTTACTTTTAAATGTCGTTTATACTTGTCAATATCAATTATACATGGATCAATTATTAATTATCCATAGTATTAACCACAACATTTATCATAATAATAACGATTTAACATTAATAAATTGAATAACAGAAATACATCTGTTTTGAACTGTTTCGAACACTTTTAGTCTTGATCTGAATTTGATATCACTTTGATTGATGTACAATTGTAATTTTCGTAATTAAGAAATTGCTGAAGGACGATAATGTAGACACGATTATTATTATCCTCGATATATCATTTGAACTAATCATTAGAACCACCAAGAATTAAGTATTTTCTATTGTTCGGTTGATAAACTATTGGCGCATTTACGTGACTTCACAGCATCAAATGGTGCTGCACCAAGGTTGGCTTAATTCAAGGCTGTACTGAACTTTCGAAAATCCCGCTACTTATTATTTGAGATCATGAGTTTTGTCCGAAACTAAAATCTTCAGTTAAGAAAAAAAAGGAAAGAAAAAAAAACAATTACTAATTCAACTTACTTTATGTACAAAAATAGAAGAGATAACAAATAAAAGAAAAAAAAACGCAGTTAGTAATGTAAATATCAATGCAATGTATAAAGAAAACAATAAAACATAAGCAAAAACGTGAAATCAAAAACAGAGTAAAAGAAACAAAACAAATCAAAGCAAAATAAAAACAAAATTAAAACACAATCAAAAGAAAATAAAAGTAAAACAAACCAAAACTAAACCAAAACAAAGTAAAAACAAAATCAAAACAAAACTAAAATAAGACAAAAACAAAACTAAAACAAAATCAAAACAAAATAAAAGTAAAACCAAAACATAATCAAAATAAAATCAAAACAAAACCAAAACAAAACCAAAACAAAACCAAAACAAAACTAAAACAAAACAAACAAAACTGTAAAATAAAAACAAATTTTGATATTTAACTTGAAAATTTAATAACGATTCATTACCCGAGAAATTATGGTTCATAATTTGTCAGTTCGAATTGAAATCTTGATTCGTGAGTTTTTCTATATACCCACGTAGATAAAATGCAAACATTTGGGACCTTGAAATGTCATACTTTCTGTCAACCGGGTCAACCGTAATAGGGTGCTGACGGTGAACATATGTATTTTATCTGCAGGTTGCGGTACACGCGATTGCTCGACAGTAACAAACGCTCAGATTTGTCTAACACAAATGAACCGCGCGGTTAACAAATAAAATGTAACCGGATACCTTGCTACTTTTGTAAAGAAATTTGTATTGCGTATAAATTAAACGATCACACTGGCATAAAAAATTAGGTTAATATATTCTGTTAATGACGCACTTTACTTTGTTTTTATTTCTTCTTCTGTCTTTGTTACCTATATATTTAAGAAAAGCAACAAAGTCGCTCATAATTCTGCTAATTAAATACTAAAATCTCACGGTTTTTCTGTTTCTCCAAACAGAACAAAAAATCTCAAAAGTTCTTAATAAAAATTCTTTAAAAAAACTTTTTAAATATCTCGAAAAAATTAGCAACTCAACATAATCAACAATTTTAGTAATCGTAATTAAAAAAATTCTTTTTATATTACACAAAGACCGATAATTCATGTATTTATGTAACGAAAGATGTCGCAACACTTCAGCAACATCTTTGCTTAACTGAATGAATGAAATTAAAGGCCAATTTGTACAAACTTGAACATTTTTTAAGATATATCAACTGATAAATGTTCCTGCTAAAATCCTAATGTCAATGTCTCGTTGAACGAGTTCCGTTAAATAATAAATGCCAATTACGAGGTCAGTATCAAGTGTAGAGAAAATCCAAACGTACAATATCCAGTTTGCGCTGGTTAGACATTTTTTGCGCATAACTAAACTAACATAAAAGTTAAAATGTCTCGCAGGTGTTAGAGCAACGAAATATCCTATTTATTCTCATAGATGAATCATGTTACTTTCTTTTTCTCGAACACAAAAATGCCTCATTTGCAAATACAATTTTTCATTTTTCCTCATCCTTTTTTTTTTTTTTTTTTTTTTTTTTTTTTTTGCTTTTTTCTCCTCTTAATCTCTGTCAATTGATTTTCATCTGACTGATTTAATTACATGAAGAAAATAGTTCAAATTATAGCGGCAATTTTTTCAATCGTCCGAAATAATTGCAGCAATTAAAATTTGCATTGCGTATAATCTTTGCTTCCATTTGAGTGCAACAAGGACAACAGGCACACGCTACACGCGTGGCTTATTATGTCATGCACGCTTCTGTTATGTTTCAGTCACTTTTCCATATTTTAATATTTACGCTGCCAATATTACTGATTGCGGTGTATTCATTAAATGCACTTTTCAATTGAAATAAGAAAACAAATCAGTCGTTGATCAACTTATTAACTTAACTTAATTGGTTTAATATAATAAAGAAATTGATCTCGAAAACCTTTTGAAAATTGCGGTTGAAAAAATACTTTGCAAATTAATGTTTTGCTATAAAATGAAAATGACTTCAAAGAAGAGAAAAGACATAACTCGAGTTGGAAATAGTTTAACGATGACCTAACGTCTTGCAACTATAACACTGTGACTTAATTCTTAAGGTAACATAAGAAGTCGAACAATTGTCAGTTTGTTCTTTGACGACTGTTATTACAGAGAAGTAAAAAGCATAACGACTGATTTTCCCGTGAAATATAATTAACCCAACCATGAACTTGTTATTAGTTTGTGAAAAATTGTTCCAACTTACATCAGATTGTTCGAAAAAGCGTTGTCACCTTCGAAAGACGGGAATCTGAAATGAAAAAGTTGCAGGAATGGGATTAGATTTGTATTTTTTTTTAATTTTAAACAAATACAAATTTCAAATTCAAATAATTCAAACAGAAGTAGCCAACTTTTTATGCAAATAATATAAAAAATAAAAAACTAAATAACAAAATAAAAGTCATGTTTTTTAAATCTTTTTTTTTTATTGAAGATTGGTTTGTTTTGCCAAACTTAGGACTTTTTTGTAATAAAATAAAATGAATTTTAAGAAATTATAAAAAATTAAATAAAAAAAAAATTATTAGTCTTCATCAGAACTAAAAAATGAAAAATTTAACATTAATACATTTATCATGTGCTTATAAAACATGTTTTTGTTAATTTCAAGTTGAATCATTCACAGTTTTCATTACTTTTTTGAATATAGAAATAAAAAATAAAAATGTATTTATAGTTTATTGACATTTTTTTATAGCTGCTATCGCGCTACAACGTAGATATGGAGTACGTGACAATAAAAGCGTTTGTTGTTATATATTCATAATAATTAATAAACTCGACAGTGAATGTCTTTTCAACTTCGAAATAAAATGTGTATTGACACTTTAACTAGTCGCAAGACTTTTATTACAATTCTACTTTGATTATTAAATATGTTTTTGTTCACGTTTTGTAATAATTTATCTTATTCAACTTAAAAATCTTTTTCCAACGCTGCAAGTTTTTCCTTATTATTATAATATAATGCTTTATATTATACATTTTTTTATATGTTCTCAGCACGATTTCTACAAACGACATTTTCATATGCTGTTTAATTATTTTATTAATCTAGTTGTCGCTTCAAGATTGCGTTTAAATTTTTATGAATTAAAAGCCGAGAAGGCCAATTAAATTATTATGTACATATTTAAACTTGGAATCTAACAAATATTTATTATGAATGCTGTAAAAATACTGATTACAATGTATCTCTCGTTACACTTTAATGTTTTTAATTACAATTTATATTTTTTTGCCGCACTTTTTTTTTATTCTGTCACTTTTATTTGTACACTTAAGGCAATTTATTTCGACGCAAAAGCACATTTTATTAACACAAATTAATCACCCATTTTATTATTTACTTTATTAATAATGTTTACACATTTTTTTTCAATCAGAAAAAAAAATGCATGTCGCAATAACTTTATTAATTTGTTATGCATACAAGTATTTAGACCCAATTAATAATGCGTTAATAACTACAATAATTCAATAATGTCATTGACATTATGGAATACTGCTGTCAAGTTAAGAGTTATTGAAATCATTATAAACCTTTTTTACTCAAAACCAAAAAAGATTGGCTATTAATTTTAAATTCAAGTACAAGTGAAAAATTTTCTCCAAAGTTGCAAACATACCCTCACGGACGAAAATATATTTCAACAATATATTTAAAAATACATTTTTTACGCTAAAAATATATTTTCGTAAAATTATATATATAAAATATACATTTTGTATATATATTGTATATATATTTAAAAAATGTATATAAAAAATAACAAAAATATATATTTAAATATATGTAAAATATATCTAATGGATATATATTCAATATATCGTTAAAATATAAAATAAAAATATATTTACATTTAAAATATATTTATATGTATAATTAATATTCGTTAAATATAAATAGTGGCAACAAGTCACACTTAAATATATATTTTGTATATATATGAAATATATATGTAAAATGTATTGAATATATATGAATATATATTCGATATATAGTTAAAATATATAAAATAAAAATATATTTAATTTACATTTAAAATATATTTGAGAATATATTTAAAATATATTATATAATATAAAAATATATGTTTTTATATATCTATTTTTTATATTTCAATATATGCAAAATATATTTAATTGATATATATTCAATATACAATTGAAATATAAAATAAAAATATATTTAATTTACATTAAAAAAATATGTTTGTATATATTTAATATTTGTTATTATATATCAAAAACGAAAAAAGTGACACAATATATATTTTTGTATTTTTCGTCCGTATGGGATCTTTTTTTTTGAAACCGGAAAAATTGTTTAAGCAAAAGTACATGAATAATGAGAAAATAAATAATGAATCGTTGCTTAAACGATAATATCGGTGAGAAATTTAATAAAGGTATAGCAAAGCTGTAATTTGGTTTAATTGAATTGAATAATTGTCACCTTTGCGCAAGTTACAAATAGCTTCCTGAAATTCCTAAGATGTATCTGTCAACGTCGATTATATGAATCAATGGTCAATAAAGGAATATCTATAACTTGTGGATGATACTTGCAGTGCAGTCAAGCATATCGACATTGACCCATATTTTTTCATTACCATCTTTAAAAAAATCGTAGATTATCTTCCGCATCTTACTCACTTATAAAGTTCTACGCATATATATAAACGCGTATCTACACATTTTATATAAAATATATATCTTACTCGCGCATAAAAAATTAATTGAACATAAATCACGGAAACTGCATAATTTTGAGTGCGCATTTCATTACGTATTCTTCAATTTGTTCAATGAAAACCAATTATACCCGACAAAAAATACCGACAGTGGAACAAAAAAATACTACGTTACATCTGCTGAAATCACACTTGCAAATTCGAAAAAGAACGAAATAAAACGTATGAAATACGGCCAAAAGCGAACGAAAAGATGGAAAAATTTGGACGACTTGTCTATCATACATAAAGCGAAAATATTACTTGGAAACGAATGTCGTTTGTTCAGGAATCCCGGCTATATAGAAATTTTCCAATGCCTACGAAAATAGGATTATGACGTTCAACAGTGAATTTCTTAATATCTCGCTGCTGTCCAAATTCATTCTCTCGACTTGTTATCATGTTAGTTTATGACAAAGTTGCTCTAGCTTGTAGATGATGAACAAAAAGAAAGATGCAATTCTTTAATAATGATTCAATTTTAATGATATTTCATTGCAATAATATATTATTATAGAAATACAAAAACGATATAAAGTGTCTCATTTTGAGACATTTTATTTGATTGAGACACCAAAAACTTTGTATGAAACTTATTAAAATTTGCTCGCCGCATATCAAAATTGAATAATTGAATAACATAATAAAAAATGGTTCGTCTTAGTTCTGAGGATATTACAAAAACGATACAAAGTGTCTCATTATGAGACTTTTTTGATGATTGAGACACCAAAAATGTATCATTTATTCAATTTTAAGACGTTTTTCGTGTCTCAATCATCAAAAAAGTCTCATAATGAGACATTTGTTTTTGTAATATCCTCAGAACTTTCTGAGACAAATAAAATTGTCTACAAGACGTCTTGAAAATTGACTAAATGAGACATTTTTGGTGTTTCATTCATCAAAAATGTCTCACAATGAGAAACTTGTTTTTTCCTCATTGAGTGTATCCTCAGAACTTTCTGAAACAAATATTTGTTTTTTTTGTATTGTATAAATAAAAAATTATATTAAATCAGTTTAAAAACGAAAATCTCATATTGAGCAATTTTTTATGATCGATATGCGAAAAAAGTCTCATTATGAGACATTTGTTTTTAAACCGATTTAATAAAATTGTTTATTCATACACTACAAAAACAAAAAAAATTTAATGTCTCATACTGAGACATTTTTAATGATCGATATGCGAAAAATGTCTCAATATGAGAAATTCGTTTTTAAATTAATTTAATAAAATTGTTTATTCATATCCTCATAACTTTCTGAGACGAAAAATTTTTTTTAATTCAAGAATGAGGCTTTTTTATTGTAGAATCAAAGACATATTAATATATCGCAGGTAATGTATGAGTTGAGCCAATATTAATTTAAGCATCTGTGGTCGATTACATTCGCAACCCTCTCCTCCGCACTTTTAATAAAATCCTCTCTGCATTCTGACAGAGTGCCCTTATGCCAATGACAAGCCATTGTCTCGCATCCGTCAATCTGCATAGTACAGTTGTCGTGCTTGCACCAACAGCACAAATGGATTCGCTCATTTTTCGTTATGTTCAATTTTGTCATACATTTTACAATGCATCGCCATAAACAATTACTCTAATTATGCGTACAATCATTTCCTTGTCCAATATTTAAATCCCTTCTAAGCATCTTTTAGAATCCAAATATCAAAAAAAAATATGTTCTCAAACCATAAAATCGACACTGAATTTGCAATTAGCGAATGAAAGAACGAGTAATAATCTAATATTGCAAAAGTATTACAAACTTCGGTGCAATAATAATTCGAGAAATTTCTAATGAAAGGCTTGAAGCATTTTGTGGTAAAAGTTTAAAAATATTTTACGTTTACTGAAAGCGTTTTTTGTAATCAGAAGTACGGGGATATTTCCAACACAACATTTACTTGAAACGTCAATGGAAAAAGTGTACAAAATGACTTAATGTAGAACAGTCGTTTTTACCGGGTTCAATAAGTAATTATTATTATTGTGTGCGCCTTTTTTTTTAATTCTTCAGCAGTTTTATGCCGATCACTTATTCATAAACTCGTTATTAATCCATAAAATGTGTTTATTTAGAGCATGTGTAAGCAATAGAGTAGAATAATTAAGTGTATTAAATCAATCAAATGATCATTTATATGATAACTATGAATAAGTATATCAAAAAAGTATTTTGCATTCTTAAAATATGTTATGTTTAGGTCTTTGAGGGGCGCCACCATCGATTACCATTACCGTATTTAATATAAAATGGTGCTGAACATTGTCAGAAACTTTTAGTTTACAATTAACGTTAATTATTTACAGTACTTGTTCCATACTTATGGCCATTTTTAGGCTTTTCTATTATTTCCAAATTTAACAATCAAACTAAAAGATCACAAATAAATCTAAACTTTTTGTCCCTCAGCACAGTGTAAAATTGAAACTTTTGTTGTGAATTCAAGGCATTTTGAAATGTTCTTGAAGATGAAAATGTGCAGTGCCGAAAATGGATTATTATTACATTTATCGACTTTTCAAAAAAGGTGAATATTTCTCCAGAAAATGGAATTATGATTTTACGATTAATTTTCTCCAAAAATTCATTTTCAACAGCAAAATTTTCTTTTATATAAAAGATGTTTGATTGGTTTTTCAACGGATCTTTCCAACAGTCAAAATTTAATTTTTTTTAAAGTCAAAAAATGTTTTAAACATAACAAAAGTTTATTTTTTCCTATTATTTTGCTCGACTAATTTGGAAGAGGTATAAATTATCCCATTTTTTATGTCTTAATGTACTGAATTGCTGATTATTACATCGCAGTTACCTTCATTTATTGATAATAAGTAAATAATTTACAGAAAAATCAGTCGAACTAATAAAAATCAGCAATAAACCTTGTACCACTAATCTGACTTATTAAAGAATCCGATTTTTCTCTAACTAAATGAAAGCAGTTTGTGCACAAAGAAAAAAAATTGCAAAAAACTTCTATTCAACGATGAAAATTCACGTTATTATTTAGAGAGAGAGCAACAAAAAACATTCATTACTTTGAAAAAAAAAAAAAATAAAAAATGAATATTCTTGCCCATTTGTCCACCTTGTAACATGTTTACAGTTACGAATTGGTGTGAGTAAAACGTATAGCTATTATCACGTTGTTAGAAATATGAATTGGTGATTGGACATTTACCTTGGTCCTTGATTCAGTTCCGGGCGAGGACAAATTGCTTTCTGATCATGTCGCTCGGCACTTGAACCCGAATGAATACCGCGTGCGTGTATATTTAATTCAAAAAAATACCCGAAACCAACTTCGCACTAATTACATACAAATTACATTATTTCACGCAATCTGCAAAATAAAAGGATATTGTAACAAATTAATTAGTTGAGTCGATTCGTTTTCTGACACTTTGCTTCTAATCATAATATTTCTTTAATTAATTGAATATTTGCACATTTTTTTCAAATATTCAATTATTGAACTTTTTATATTCAATATGTATTAAATATAAAATTTTTATTACAACAAATTCTTATTATTATAATTTTAAATTTAAAAAACTGGTTTACATTAAAT
>JABFPJ010003656.1:0-15584 GCA_022817425.1 Gryon sp. ZL-2020
GCCTTATTGACGTCTAAACCGACTAGAATCTACAATACATATTTATCGGCATAGGATTTTACATTATAATTTTTGTCCAAGTTATCATCTATAACTGAATCATCATTCGGGCATCCCGTGCGTCCCCAGATCCGCCATTAGAGACGACAATTGGACATTTATTTATATTGTTATTGTTAATGATAATAAGTTTAAAAATTGACAATAAATAATAAAAGGATATGAAATTTATCAATTTATAATGGAGAAGAAATTAAACAACCAATATCGCGTGAACAAGGCACGAAAAAAGAAAATATTATACGCAAAATACAAATTAAAAAAAGGTAAACATAAAAAATTTAAAATTATCGAAGCAAAAGTAAGCACGAAACGTTAAATGATATGTAACATTGTGAAGTAATTTTGCTTGATTTTAGAGTACATTATCTATTAATATACATCTAGAATGATAAATAAACAAAAATATAATTCTAACAAATACATAATTACTACTAAAATTTGAATATGCTTTGAATAATAAATTCAGAGTGAAATCAAACACACATTTTTTATGTATAATATAAGGATAAATTGAAACTAATATTTAGTTAGGATTAAATTCAAATTAATAAGTTGTATCGGTATGCCCACATGGAGCCATGACAAAATCGCATTGCTATATTTAGCCTATTGTGGCAATATGCCGGGCCAATCAATGTTTTCCTATGTAGGCATTGTAAAGGCTTATAGGGCTGTAATGCTTTATAGCATTACAGCCCTATAAAGGGCCATTTTTTGAACAACATAGGGCCAATGTAGGGCCTCTGTAGACATGTTGGTATGCCTTTATCGAGCCAATACTCAATTTTTTCTTGGGTGAAAGTTCAGTAAATTTTCAATTTTAAACACAAACTTTTATATTAATTCTGCTCTGCGTTTATATATTGGAATTACTTGAATAATGAATTCATTATTATATTCTTTAACAAATTAATCTATGTTGTTATTATCTCTCAATCATATATTTTAAACTTAAGGTGATGTATAATTCTGCTGCTACGGAGTTAGTGTCTTTTGTTATAAAAATAATATTATTTAATAAATAATTATTAATCAACCAGAGCGAGATTCTGTAATTCTGGAAGAAACTTTTAAGCTACAAAAAATATTTTTTTGTTAGTTATTTTTAAAGTATAATGATTTTTGCGTTTTTTTCCACTTCAAAAATTAGAAATCATTATAAAACGGAAATAAATGATGAAATAAAATTTTGTATTGATTAAAGTAAAAAAAGTGAGAAAATCTCGTTCGGGTCCTTAAAGTTAATTTGTATTATTCATTAAATTATAATTTAAACAATCTGTAATGTCGGTAATCAAGACTAAGACTTGGCCTTAAAAGTATCATCGTGTATTTTTTGCGAGTACTTTCGGACAACTTTTTCGTAGTTAAAGTGAACACTCGAATTTCACATCCCTAAATTTGTGTGATCGAAAGAATACTCAATTCGAGTATTCGCGCCACCATGCATAGACTCAAATACCTAAACTGATTACACCGCACATACTGATTGAGTCATGACAAGTGGCTAAACGCCCGCTTGAAGTCCAAGCGAGTCAAGCGGTCATCTGTCCAAGTATTGATGACGCTTATCTCTGCTTTGCTTCTGCTTAGATTCTTAAAAAGTACATTAAGACATCTTTTTGTAATTTGTAATTAAAAAAAAATTATACTTGTATTAAAACGCTTGTTAATTATAAAACGTCGATAGTTAAAAAAAATAATAATAATTGCATAATTAATAAAGTAGTATGTCTTTAAAAAAGTATGAACACTATAATTCGCGGTTTTTTGAAATTATATACATATTATTTATTATTCGTGGATTGCGCAGTACGAAATACGTGCATGAAAGTACATTGTCATATCAGCGTGTATTATGTGGTACTCTTTTACATATTAAAACGGTCGAGTTGTGGTCGTTTGACATAAACCATGCGAATTTGTTGGACGTATTTTGTCATATTCCGGAGACCTAATTGTGCACACATGACAATAATTGTAACTCAAATAAATTTCATCATGTGCAAATTTCTTACATAAGAGAAACTTATGTTGGCTAAAATTCTGAAAATTTTAAATTATAGTCTTTTTTTTCAAAATATAAGTAAATGTGTATTTTTTAATTAATTTTGAATCAATTTTATTATTTCATTAAAATGAAAGAAGTCAAAATTCTTTTAACTTTATTCATGTAGGATATATATTTAATAATGAACATTCAAACATATTACATATCTTATGTATTACTTGGAATCCTGACACGTACTTTCAGGCAAATATGTACTACGTCTGGGAACTCCGCTGCTACACTGAGCGAAATAACATTGAAATAATTAATGTTAAAACGACTAAGCTGCTACAATTTTTTCTATGCTTTAAAATTATTATTATTCTTAACTTCATATTTTTTTGCTTTTACTGGCATTTTTTATTTTGAAAACTCCAGTTTATAAAAATAAATGTATGAATTCTTATTTTTACTTTTACTTTTTACTTTACTTTCAAGATATTATATTATTATATTCTGTGTATAATAAATTTTGGCCAAAACCAGTGCGTATAAATTAATGACGTCTTAGATTTTTGTAATTTATATCTTTCTTTATATATTGACAGAAATTTTTATTCATTTTTCCTGAATTTGCACTAAATTCGTTTTATATTGCTTTTTCTTCAAATTTCAAATTAAAAGTTAAAAAATGTTGAAAAAATATTAAACGTTTTAAAACGTTAAAAACCAATAATATTGATATAAATCTTTCTTTGTTTTATGCTGTTTTATACGTTTTAAAAAGCCATCATTGTATATTTTAGCATTTATTAAATACACTCAAAGTAATTTTCTTGTAATATTTAATATTATGGTGGTTATATTTTACAATACTATATTAGATCATTGGGATATACTTGAAGTGTTGTTAGTTTTAATCTACGGTATTGTAATTTTTGATTATACATATAAATTTTTAAAAATGTTTTAATACTTCTTATATTATTGCTTTATTATTTTTATGTAATTGTGAAAATTAGTCATTTTTAATTTGTTTGTGTAATTTTATGATACAAACAATTTCTATTGAATTTAAGAGCAATTAAAATGTACACAACAAAGTTTTTTAGAATTTGATAGGAATTGAACCGCCGTCCTTACAGTTACGAAGTCACGCGCGTAGCCACTGATCCACTGAAACATAAACAGTAGCTAACGTCGTATTGAAGATATGACTCCTACTAATTCATTATGTTTTGATAAATTTTACTATACTGTTTCGTATTAATTTTACTATCATAAAATACAAATAAATAGACATTCTATAGAAATTCCTAAACAGTCTAAATATATTTATCAAATTAACACGTATATCCCAGCATTACAATACTTTTTTGTAAATTTAATAAGAACATTTCTTTTAGTGTAAAATTTAACGAAATAAATGATTAAAAAAAAATTTACTGTCAAAAAGATAATTAATATATATGAAAATACTTTTAAATGTATATTTTTTTTATTGAAATTAAATTCCAATTACAATTATTTAGAAAATTATTTATCTCCATAAAGTTAATTTTTGATCGCAATCCACATTTCCATACCATAAATAATCTAATTTGACAGAGTTGGCCCAAATTCCATTAAATATAAATATTCCCTTCTCTCAAGAATGCAAAAACAATTTATTATCGGTTAATTTAAAAAGGAAATAAATAATGGCTTTTTCTAATCAAATGCGCATGATTATCGGTCAAATATGTTGTCATAATACAATGTGTCAGACAATCATTTTTTATATTTTCATTTATAGCTGGTACGTCGAAAGAAATTCATGCTTATTTTTCTTTCGATTTCAACGCGTTCATATTTTAATTAGCATTCGATTAACCAATCAATTGCGAAGTGTTTTAGATTAAAGTAATTCTGACTTACACGGGATCAATCAAAATGGTATTTAGGGTGTTGCTATTACCGTTCATTTTTTTTGCCTGTGTTTAATTGACATCTAACCCTTTCTAAATTTATTTAGTTAAAAGAACGTATCTACCAAAAACAATTCAACAAAATAAACAATAAAAAAATAAAAATGAAATTTGCATGACAAAAAATGCAAGACTTTCTACTTTATTTATACAAACATTTCATTATTCAAATTCCTTTTTCAAATTCAAATATATGAAATTTCAACGTAGTTCAATTTTCTAAGCGCATGTATGATATGTCTTACAATTTTAATTAACATTCTCGGCAACAATGACATCGTTGAGATCTCGCAATTGACCGTTGTCTGAAAAGTGAGCGCGCATTGTTCACTTTGTATGTTTTCTCGGTCTCTCCTTGTACCATTTACTTTGTCATTCATATAAGTGAACACAGTAATATTTTTCTTTCAACGCGACCGACCACGTTGACCAAAGAACAAGCGTAGCCGGCCGGCTCGTCTTGGTCATTCGGCTGAGACATATCTTCTGTGTACACCGCACGAAATTTTCGTATGTCTTCTTAGTTCAGAAACGAAATCCCTACGGGTTATACGTAAAATGTTTATACTTTCATATCGTCAAATGGGTTTTGTTCGTAAAACTAACAATCTATTCACTTTCTTTCATGTTCGTTCCGATTAATTTTTAAGTTTTAGATCAAAGAAATGTTGTAAAAGTGTTATACACTGAAATTATGCTTTGTTTGCTACAGAAACTTATTGTTTAAGTATTCGTGTATTCAATTATATTGTTCTTGAATTTGTTAATGGTACTTTATCTTTTACAATTCATACAATTTATATATTATATAATAACGTCTGCCAGTACAATTGTTTCGCCTAATAATAAATAGGTCATATTATATAATTGTAAAAATGAAAATATAATATGGGATATTCACAATAAAAACAAGTGTTTTAATTTGAGACGTTTTTCTAGCAGTTTTTTTTAAACATTTGGTGGTGTCTCAATCTATATCTTTTTAACATTGGACAAAACGTCTAGATGTTTCAAAATGAAACACGTTTTTAAACCATGTTTAATTTGTCGCATAGTTAAGCTTAATAATTAACGTTATATTTATTCATCGCAATGCCTGTACACATAAATGTACAAGTTTTTTTTCCTGTTTTTGCATGTTCTATTATAATCGCGACTAGGTAAAAGTTCAAGACTTTATGCAATATAAAAATAATGGAATAGCATTCTATTTTTATTATATTATGAAGAAATATAAAGTCATATTAGATGCAGGAAAACAAGTCATTGCAAAATTAATGATATTGTATAAGGTTGACTTAAGTAGACATTACATATACTGTTAGTGACAAGAAATTTACATGTCATGGCAGTTATAGTTTTTGATAGGAATAAGTATATGTTAAATTTTTTATTCAAATAGATTTTGTATTGTATAAAAAATAAATGTTGGTTTTAACTTTTATATACGGATATTTTGCGGCAGTAAATGTAAAAAGTATAGAAATAAAAGGTAAAGCGAAAGAAACGTTTATCGCTATCGCAGTTAGTGGAATATCTTTTTTAACTTAAAAAATTGAAAAAAAAGAAAAGGGGAAGGGAGGGCAAGTCAATTCGCACGCGATAACCGTTATCTGTTAAACGCGCGGCGTAATTGTGTCCTACAAAGCATATATGCCGCAAAGTACTTATTCGAATAATATTTAAGTAGACGAATGACGAATCATCCTGTTTCGTTAGATAATGCAATTTTCATAATATTTTAGATCACTAATTTTTGGTACGTCAAATTATGTTATGTTAATTATATAGAAATTAGTACTTGCTCCTCTTCTACACTGAAAAAAATTTAGTCACTATACACTGAGCGAAAAAACATAAATATTTTTCCCGTTGAAAACTGGATGACTAAATTTTACTGTTTTTAACAGGAAAACTTGCCGTTTGCATCGGATATCCCTGTCGTCCAGTTTTTAACAGGAAAAATATCTGTGTTCTTTCGCTGAGTGGAGTTTCGCTCATCTTTAACTCTATAAATAATTAAAAAGTGTTCTTAGTTAAATCAACTGAATCAGTATTTATATTAAATGAATATCATTTAAAATACTCTCTTCAGGGAGTTGACTCAACTCCATGACGGAGTCAGATATATATAACTCCATGGAGGGATTGATTCAACTTCATCTCATAATTTTGTTTTCAGTGCACATAATAAATACCTGTAGAATTTCTTCGACTTTTGCATACAAATAAAACTGGTCAAATTTGGCCTAAACTTGAATATCTGGTTGATATTATCAGAATAGTGGTTGACTATTTTAGAAGTGTTAACCAAAAGATTAAGTTAAAGACAAATTTAACCAGTTTTTTAGTTGAGTGTATATTTTTAAAAAATTCAAATTTTAGTATAAGTCCGAATACAGAACTCAGAATTTCATTTCTAATGAAATAAATGAATAAAAAAGTGTATCATTATGATTCGCGATAAAAATTGTAACAAAATATAGTTCAAAAGATATTATCTTGAAATTAAGATATAATAGCAAGTTGAATTATTTCAAAGAAGAATGGATGAAAAAAAACTTGTCTTTGAAAAAAACTAATAATAATATCATTGCCCCTAAAACTACTGGTCAATTTTAATTTTATCGTGAGAATTTTGGATACTTGACTTTTACGTTGAGTAACACAGTCACGTGTGTCATTAATGTCGCGACAAACAGGTTAACAAAAATTGCGATTTTGGTAATCTTTTGTTCAAATTAAATCATTTTTTTTAAATAAAAAAACGTCACCTGAAATGAAAGTATTATTTTTCAAACACTTTTTGGGAATAAAAAAACGAACAGGAAATTGCCATTTCATTGATATGACAAAATACCATTAGTAAAAAGTCATCAGAATGAATTGCAATGAAAAATTCTCGAACGTTGAAATATTTCCGTTTGATGACACACGACAATTGCTAAATTTTGTTTTCGCGTTTTCCTCGACTGCGCCTGAGACGACGGTTGTCTCAGTGTGAATAGACAAAATGTGTTTTGTTGTTTAATTATACTGCGAATCAAATGACGAGTTGCAAAATGCGCGTTTCCGTGCACGGTGCAATCGTATTAGAGGGTACACAGGTATTTCTAGAATTAACCTAGTTGACCAAATGAAAGTAATTTCATGACATAAATAACACACGTGGACTTTTGTTGTAGTGCAGAATTAGTCAATAAATGCGTCACCGTTTCATTGTTCATTTCTAATCAAAGTCTGATTGACAGTTCATTGATATTAAATGTTTCAACTGTCTATTGCAAATTTTTTGCTTGATTTATGCATAAATAGGCATTGCATTTTCAATTTAATTAAATGTAATTGTAAGTGAAAGTTAACTACAAAAGTTTACGAAAATAATACAAAAATACATTTCAAAAATTAAAATGACACATAACTTTTTAAAATTATTAATCAACTTTTCCTTGTTTCTTTTGCAAAATCACATAATTTGTGTAAAAAATATATACAAAAAAATGCAAAAATAATTAATCGAAATATGTATAGAAGACATTGAAATAATCAAAAATTGAAGTACTAGTATTTAACTTTTTAAATTATTAGGAAAGTCACCACGCAACAGGTACTCGCAATAAAACGAGCAATGCTGAGTTAGGGTTAAAGTACAAGGATTGTTTTAATTAGATGTACACACACATCATGCATCTCATAATCATGGTTATATCGCTTTTTTACATTATTACAAAAAAAACTCCTTTCTCATCGTAACATAAAGAGTGTCACGGTTTGATTTTTGTAATTCAAAGTAATTTTTTTGAAGTGGATTATTTATGGTGTAGATATATGATAATGAAAATTAATCATAACAAGCGCCTACATTTGCGCAAATACGGATATCCATGTCTTGGTCGATTTTGCGTTAAAATATAATTAACGTAAAACATTTAATTTACATTTCTTTTCATGGTGATAGACTTCTGTAATGTTACTTAAAACCCAAACATTCGACTAAGTCTCAAGATAAGGGTTTTTATATAAGTGTCAATCAAATGTAATTTTTATGGTGAAACTGTTAACAACCATATATGCACATTAATACAATATTTCAATGCCAAGAAAAGCATTAAATAGTAAAATGTACGTTTTATGTTTTGGAATTTTAGCAAAACTTGAGATACATAGAATTAAATGAATATATAGTGAAGTGGATTTTAATTAAGAAGAAACATTAAAATTATATTAAGAAAATATAAAATCGTTTAAGGGATGTATTTGTAATATGATGATGAATGAGAAACGATGGTGATATTCAAGTCATTGTTTCTCGTTAATCTATCGCTTTGATTAATGGTTTTTCGTTGATAAATTATTGAACGAGAATTAAATTAGTCGCAAGTTGCGCTCGAAATGGTGTATCGCAGACCAAGCAGTTTGGTTTGATTGGCGAAAACAAATAATGCACGGCAGTTTTTATAGTCGCTGTTGTAAACCGAGGCGATATTCCAAGGGGATTTTGAGCGGTGTTAATCTTGTACGCAATGTGTAGCTTTTGTGTATATATATGATGCGGGTATCGCGTATGCGAGTAAAATAGTTTGCATACAAATACCACCGAATCCCCGTGGTCATGCTCAATTGTGTTTCATATTATCAATGCGCGTTATTTTATTTAAAACGAAAAGTGAATAAATGCGACGGATAAAATTGCGTGAATAAAATTTTTTTTCGTAGAAAAACTGATTTTATTTGATCAAGTTGAACATGAAAATTAAACAAAAAATAAAAATAACAAAAAATATATTAAAAAAGAAAAAAATGTTTGAGTATCAACGAATTGCGTAATCAAAACAAGTGATAAGCAACAAAAAGTGCAACGAGTTGTTGCATCACCGATAGAGTGCAAATGCATTAACAGTAATGTTAACATGAAAATGAAATTTAAAAAGGAAAACAAAGGAAAAACTTAAACGAATGTATAATGGAAATTTTTTGACATTAAAATTGAATAGTGTTTTCAGAGAGTTAAATGTTCAGTGATATGAAAAATATTGGTTAAAATGTATATTGAAATAAATTCAAAATTTATATGAACTCATAAAATATTTATTTTATCATTAGTAAAAGCATTATTTTATATGTTGTGTATTTATAATTCTATAAATGGTATATATTCATAATGTTGTATAAATTAAGCATTTTTAAATGAATTTTATGTTTAATAATTTTAAATATTATAAATGATGTAGAAAACGCCACGGAATGATAAAAAAAAGTTATTTTATTTCCATTTTATGTTTTATTAGTATACGAAATCGAGGATTTTTATTTCTTTTTCAATTTTCTGTTATACAACTTATTATGTAATTGGATATTGCAATATAAGAATAAATCAACCGTCTCATTGTACTTGAATTCTATTAGAGTATAATATTCGTTATTCTATTATAGCATAGTAATTTATATATATTAAAATAATTATTGCAGAAATAGAAAAATCATTGTCAGTTTGTTAAAAAGCAGAAAATTTTACTCATTTTTAAAGCTTTATTTAAAAGTCCGAAAATTGTTTTAACCTTTTTTAAGTATTTCTGAAGTGTTCTTATAGTTATTTCTTTTATATATATATACGTATGCAATCCTTAAATATTGATTCCCTAAACAGTGAAAAAATAAGAATTCATTTCTTATTATAACAAAATCTATTTAAAATAAGAAAATTGGTGTGAGATATTAATAAAACATTGTTTTTTTTAATAATATATACTAATTAATTAATGAAATTATTTAAAAATGCATATTCATGTAATTGTGGAAAAAACAGAAAAATAGAATTTGAACAGCATGAATGGATAAATGAACGATTTTAAAATATTTACTTACTTTAATGCAAAATGTAAAATCAAAGTGAACAAAACGAAAAGTTTACGCGAGCCAAGAGAATTAATGTACAGCAAGTTACGAACTGTTGAATGTAATTTTAAAAACGGCAGTTTAGATTTTGAGAACTGACGGAGACTTGTCGCTTATTCAATAACCGACTGCATTTAAAAATCATAAAACTGTTCCTTTGAGCGACACGAACCGCGCGATTGACAATACGCAACTGTGCCCGACTGACTCCTACTACCTAGTGCGTCGAAGTGGAGACGCGAGAATAGGACGACCGCTTTCTGACCAATACTGGAGAACTTTGTCAGCCGTGTGTGCTTAGAGAGATATGGTCCTATGACAAAGATAAAAAATAATAAGCCGTAACACACACGTCCATAAAAAAAAGATAACAAAGGATAGAGAAGAAAAACAAAGAAAGACAGACTGAGAATGGAATAAAAAAGAAGGCTTTTGTTGAGTTTAGACATTTGTACGAACAAAATTTTCGTCTCTTAATTTTTGAATTTTGGTCAATTTAAACTGTAAATCATTTGTATGGTCACAATAGAAGCGACTTTCTTTGTCATTTTTTTATTTTAGATGAAATAACATTTGGGTGACATTTGTACTGCTGTTCATTCTATAAATTTTAATAATTTTTATCAAGATTATTTCTGTTCTTCACTTTTACAAAAAAAAAAAAAAAAAAAAAAAAAAAAATCATTTATTCAAGAACAAAAATCAAGTTTTCAAAGAAAATCTTAAATTGTTATAATTTTAAAGTAACATACTGGAGCTAAAAAGTAGCAAATTCTTTTACGTCAGAGTATTTAAATAGTACTACATACAAAACGTGCGCGGATACCCAGAGCGCTTCGATTCGCTTTCATTGCTCAAAATTATAAGTGCTAATTCAACGTTAAACGATGTTTTAAGGTTCTACTTTAAGTGAAAGCGTTGTAAGCACGTTTGACTTACACAAATGTTACATACGCAACAAATCAAGTGGCTGCATTACAACTAGACTTTCTTTTTTGTCACGGGTACATTTTTTGTTTTCAATTTTCATGCAAATGTCACATTATTATTCGACTAGACGTTCTCGCTATACTCTTGATGGCAAAACGCATAAACAGTTTTGACGATGGACAGTTGAAAGGTTTCTTGTGTATAAGAGTGGAATACTTTTTCAATATACCATATTAATATTCTACATTTCTATTTTTTGCAATTTTAACTTATAAAATATGATCATTACAATTTCTTTGATTCGAAAGAATTAAATCTTGCATTATTTCCAAAAATGACACGAAATCTACTGAATCTTTTGGAACAAAAAACCACAAAATATTTCATTGTTAACAAATTATGTAACAATTAGAAAAAAAAATAGACAAAAATAATGAGAATGCAAGTAGTCGCAGATGATAGAGAAATCGTAATTGCTGCGACAACTTCTTAATATGAAAGTGACAGCATTCATGAATAATGTATAATGATGTCGTTTCCTTCTTTTGCATTTTTTAAACTTTTTTCGTGCTTTAGGATGTTAAGAGCGGCGCTTCGACAGTGACCAATTTTATCACTCGATCATTGGTTACTTGTTCGACTCGCCCGCCACCCTCGACCCTCATGTTATTTACCCCACCATTCGCGTGCTTCTGCGGGTGGCCAGCTGAAGGAAACGCGCCCATCGAAAACGATACATCCTGTCGCATTATGCTAATATCGAGCATTCCTTTTTTCTGCTCGCATTGTATCTACAAATAGCTTTTTTTCTTTCCTTTCAAATCCAACGATACAGATGAATATGTAATTGCAATAATTTGAATAGCTAATATATTGTAAAAGTGCGTAAAAGGGCTTGAAATCGACAATATTAATCCTGAACATTAATATACTTAACATTATGTTAAAAATGTTAAAATTATCAAAAAGAAATATCAAGCTTAAATTTCGTTTCTATTAAAATCTGTCAAGCACTTTAAATTTCGAAAATTAAAATCTCAAACAAATCTGTAAGACTTTTCTTTAATTAAGAAATACAAATATTAAGTGGTTTTCAAGATATTATTGTAAATAAATAAAAATATGTATTGAGTACATAAGTTAACGAATGTGAAAATGATAAATCGTGTAATAATCTCACGTTGTACTTGTTCAAGTGCCCTTGTAACATTGTCATCGATCTATATTTCTCTCGAGTCGTGACGATTTCTTACACTCGACGTCTCGAACCACAAGAATCGTAGAAAATAATTATGCAATCGTTTTCTTGTTGCTTGCCATTTTTACGTTTACGCAAAAATACATTTCCACTGGATCGAATCAAGGCACTTAACAAATCAAATCAACCTTGCCTTTTTAATGATTGAATAACTTCAGTAGCAAGAAGGTCTCGACTTTATTGGAACAAATTTTCGAAGTAATTGCGCATTTCAAATTTCGCGCGTACAGGAAACTTAGTTATTTCAATTTTATTCATTAAAAAAGTAATAATAACCATTTTATACTTGTTTTTAATTCTTCTATTAAGTTAATGTATATGCGTAAAATAAGTTTTTAAACATGGGGTTTTGTTATACATATTGTATACATATAGTATTTTAAAAGATAAGGTGAATCATTTGGTAATGCCCGATCGATAGCGAAGCTTGAATACTTTTTGATAATAAGTCATACTTTCAGATAATGAATGTACTTTTATTGCTTTTCGTGTCGCAAGGAAGTTTACAATAAAGCTTGTCGGAAATGCTGAACCACTAAACTTGTTTTCGTAGCGACCTAGTATTTTCTCAATATAATATTCTTAAATGATTGAAATTATTTTTTTTCATGTTAGTATTTTTTTAAAGGTAATGTTATGAGTATTACTTCACTTAGATATGCAAAATTCTCGTTTTTTCACATAAAAATAAATTCCAATCATGAAAATCACTCATTTTCAACGCATCTCAATTTCTATCAATGTCATATTATGTTGGAACATTTACAATTTTCCTTTACATTAATTAGAGTAAGAATATATGCAATTTTTTGTTACATTTTTTTTATTTTTGTGAATTATTTGTTACCAATTCAGCTGGAATGTATACATATTAGATGCAGTTCTTGCAAATACTTGCATAACCATAAAAAGTATTACATGTAGATTTTTGGTAATAATAATGTCAAAATAAGATTCGATTTTATTCTTTTGAGTATTGAGATAATATTGAATATTATCTCAATACTCTCATGTGGTATATATCAAATGTATACCACGATAATCCAAAGATGAGCCTAATTAAGCTTTCCTATTTTGGCAAAAGAAAAGGCATATAAATGCAAAATCTGAAAATATAATATAATATAAAGAGGCATTACAATATTAGTAAGGTATACTCTAGTAGAAATGGAATCGGGCATGCCATGTTTTAGATGTGGCCCTGATGTGGTTTGCCTGATTAATACCAGATTAATGGTGGACTGATTGGGGCCTGATTCGGGCCAAAATAGCATTTCGTGAGACATTATTTATTTTTTTTTTGAAAAATGGCGGCCCTGTAAGAGCCAAGGATGGCCCAGGTAGGGCATCCTGATTTTCAAATGTGGCTTTGACCATGGATGTAACGCGGGGTATTTATATGGCCCCAGTCGGGAATTCTGTATAATGGGATTCCCGACCTGGGCCTGATCTGGACCAAAACTGGTTACCGCGTCATGGTTAACATATAGGTGGTCTTATCGGGCCCTAATCTGGTAACCATGCCATAGCCACATTTTGACCATACACAATCAAAGTTATAGGTAAGTAGCGATACTTAGTTATCATTTCTAAGAACTTCGGTAGTCCAGTGGTTAAGTCATATACTTACAAACTTGAAGAACACGAGTTCGAATCCTATATCTAAAATTTTTTTTCATTCATTATAAAGAAACCACATCGGATCCCGATCAGGGCCCAACATGGTTTCCTAATTTGAAGTCATTTTTATGAGTTTACCTGATCGGGACCATATGAATGCCCGGCGTTGCATCCATATGCAACGCCACACCTGGAAAACACATCAGGACTTGTTGGGATAGTATGGTTTCCATGTTGGGCCCACAATTTAACCCGATTTCAATTTCTACTAGGGTACCTTATAGGACCCAAATAAGTTTCAGGAAAAAACAACAATAATGGTTTGCCTTTATTAGGTAAAATTAGGGCCTCCTTTGGCTTACCTTTAAGTGCGATATAGAGGGAAGGTGTTACATACCTTACAAAGGCCACATTTAAACTTGATAAAAGCCTTTATGGGCCCCTACGAAAACCTAGGGCATGCTTAATAGGGGCCCGAAATAAATTGTTACTAGGGTATTAGGGTACTAGCTTATAAGGTACGTTATAGGGATGCCATAAGGAAGTCATAGGCAGATCATAGGGGTAATAGGAGGGTTCATAGGGCGGTCATAGGGAGCCCATAGAGGGTCCATAGAAGTATCTCGGGTAGAACTAGGGATTTAGTCAGGACTCATATACGGTCATAGGGAAGGGGTCACAGGGTTTCGCCCGGGCGAAGTCGGAGCTTTAGCTTGTATTTAATAAATTTTTGTATTATAAATATTTTGTAACCCTTTTGGTAATATTGAAATCTCTCGCACATTTACAATATACACAATGCACGGAACCAAAAAATACCATTAACCCAACAAAATTGATCATTGAGTTAATGTTGACAACTCAATATAAAGCACATTTGATTGGATTGATTTTGACATAATAATAACCTCCAAAATATTGATACAATTAAGCTTGACCATTGGTTCTATGGTAAGTCGAAATTGTATCTATTGTGAGGTGAACCTATTACGTGTTTCAATATAAACCACAGATCTGTATTCACTATTACTTCAAAAAAGTTTTTTTTTTTTGATTCAACAATATGTATGTTGGGTTAATGGTATTTTTTGGCCCCGTGTGGTATTGGTTGCAAATGGACGAGATATATTGTCTATATCAGCGAAGTAGTTAATACAATTATATGTACGCAACGAAAGAATTTTCTATAAGTTTTTCTAAAATATTGTTAAAATTGAATTGTTCTCTGCAGAAAGTATACTTTATATTGTGCTTTGTGAATAGCCTTTGAGTAAGTTAAGTTTTAATCATGTGTTCGTTTTTCACTGCCTACATTGGTCTCATTAACTTATCTTTTGCAGTACAGACACTAAAGATTGTAAAAGAAGTACTCTATATTGAAAATGGATTTGTTAAAACAACTGTTTGTTTTAATATTATTAATTGAGTTATAAAAGTGACAATGAAGATTTAATACACTAAAAGAAATATATTAATAACATTGATTAAATTTTGTGACAGTTCTATCATATCCATCATATACATTGGAAAAATTGTAATCGGGTTGTGGTGTGGTCCTAATCAGGAAATCACAGTACCTAATCAGGCTATAATTAGATTTTCAAATTAGCATTGTATACGTGTGTAACGGTTGGAATTGATACGGTTTTGATAAAATTATTATGAGGCCTTCACCAGGGTGTCCTCATAAAAATAGGTTTCTTATGTCATAGCTATCAAATGTGGTCCTAAGTCAGGTTTTTATAAGGCAACAAACCATATTATTATGGTTTTCTTGAATGTGGTCATAACAATGCCTAGCGTTACACACCGTGCGTAACCTTATCAGAATATCGCATCTGGACCTAAGCAGGATGCCACA
>JABFPJ010003657.1:0-15582 GCA_022817425.1 Gryon sp. ZL-2020
AAAAACACATTTTCTAATCGCCAATTATTTTTTCGACAACCCATTTGAGTTACGGCAGTTAAGTAAGTTTCAGGATAATGTAATCCTGATAACCATATTACTATTGGTTCATTTACACCGGCCTAAAACATTTATACAATAACTTTACAGCGTATAAAATTTATTTAAAAATAATCTTTAATAAAAAATTTAATGTTTAAAGAACTGTATGTTACGAAAAGCAAAAACAAAAATTGTAAAGTTGAAAAAACTAATTTGATTGCTTTAAATACCCAATGTGTATATTGTATTATTCTTTTTTCAAAATGATTTAACCAGTCTGATAAATTTTTATTCGTTTCTGGTGCGAATTTAATCCATTCTTGAGGTAAAATTCCTTTATCAAGAGAATACATTAACTGCTCTAAATTAAAGTTCATGGGAATCTTTCCAGAAATTGCCTACAACATAAAGTTCCATTGTTAATATTTAATTAACTCTAGAATAATACATACAAATTAAAATCATTTAATCACCTGTTTCAAACGATTCAGTGTAACTTTAATTTTATGAATCAACATATTGATTATTGTTAATTCTTGAAAAAGTACTTTTGTTAATGGAGTAATATTTAAACCGAAGTTGCTTTTAATTCGTTCAAGATTGTATTCCATAGGCATTTTTTGTAGAATAGTTGTGCATAAGTCATTTACAAAATCAAAGTGATTAAACATTGATTTTTTAATAGCTATAATTGATTAAAAAATTAAATCAATAATATTAAAAGAAGTTGAACTGAAACTATTTTTTTATTAAGTTTCTTGATTCTTACTTGTTTGTGAATATAAATTATTTAAATTTTGCAGAAAATTGTTACTACGCTGGGTGTAGTAACAAACGTCAGCATTTGTATGTAATCCAATGACTTCAGAAGAATTAACGTAAGGAAATGTTTCAATTAAATTTATACAGAAATTAAGATCGCCTTCCGTAGGAAGTACGTATTCGAACATTTCATCTCGATAAAAATGATAAGGTTGATAACTGTCAAATACAACGTCTCCAAAGTATTCATTTAAATAAATCATGGATATTCGGTAATCAAAGCTGTCTATTATTTTTCCTCCATAGATTACCTTATATACAAAAATATAAACATTTAATGCATTTCATTTTTTATTATATACAATATCATGTCTGTAGCTTTACCTCTCCAATCAAATATTTTAAATTCGTCCATGGAATGCTTTCCTTTTTTAATGTCAAACATTCGGTTAAATAATTTTGCAAAATTGTTTTGCTATCTTCCAGGTCTGATTCATTGAAATCGTAAATTACATTCCATCCTATTTTGTCATATTTATTTCTTTCCTGAAATAAATTAAATATTTTTTCAACTGTTCTTGGTTTATATTCGATTAGAGAAATATATTTCATACTCATATTTTAAAGATATAATTTACCTGAAGAACTGAATGATAAAATGCAACTACGTATACTAAATGCTTATATGCCGGATGAAGACAATCTTCCAAATCATTTGTTTGAAAATTACAATACACATTTTTCATTTTTAATTTCAATCCATTTGGTGGTTCAATTATGGCTATAAAATATAATACTAATTAGTTTTTCATTTATTTTATTTTAATTTGTTCAGATTAATTAATTGTTAACTTAAGGGGATATCCAACCTAATGTTGATGAAAAATGAACAATTGTGCAACACATTTTTTATTACATGTTCTAGTATTTTGAAGTGTAGTATGCAGTGCAATTTGTTTTTTGAAATTCGAATTTTAAAACATTATTGAAATTTACAATTTCTGATTTATAATCTGTAACAATTGTTATAAATCTGTAAATATCAAAATAAATATCAAAAGTCTATTTTGAGCGAACCTTCCTCTATTCTTTCTAAAAAAATTAAAAAGAAAGTCGAATAAATCGGTTGCAAATTGATCTTTAAAAAACTGTTTTCAAAATAGACATTTTTTAATTGTTTATAACAAATTACTAATAAAAAATAATGTTTGTACATAACTCTCGAAAGATTATTAATATATAGCTTACGAGAATTACGATTTAGAAGAAAACAATCAAATCGGTTCATAATTGCAGATTTTAGTCATTTCATTTAGATATCCCCTTAAACATATTAATTAAGAAATATTTAAATATATAAACCTTTTAAAGAATGTCGTAGAATTTGTAAAGGAAAGTCGTTAGTAGGACTACTCATTAACCAAAGACGAAAGTTAGAATTCGGTTTATTTAATTCAGCCAAAATTGTTTTTAACTGACTTATAAATGAAAGCAGAACATCACAATTTTGTAAGATTAACCATTTTCCGTTTATCGCTGCATCCTTTATGAAATTTATAGCTGTCTAAGAAACAGAAATATTGCATATATATTTATGTATTCAAAAAAAATAAATGTTACAATAAATATATTTAATATTATTCTTACAGATTCTTGACTTTTTGCAAGTGACAAATATTTTACGTTAGCTTTATTTTTCGTATATTTTTCTCCTAACTGGATTAAAGCAGATGTTAAGTCTGACCCACAATTTAGTATAAGAACAATTGGCTGCGTTGAAATACTGTATCCATAAATTATATCTAAGGTATTGTTCGACGGTATTATGTAATATTCTCCCATAATCCTCGAAACATAATTCATAATTCCATGACATATGCGATCAACGTGAAAACATCGCATAAGCATCAGTTCTTCAAATGGCGAAAGTGTTTTGAAATATTTTAAAGGAAGATGGGATTCCGGTTCACCTGATTCGAACCACTACAATCAGGAAAACATTGATCTAATTGAATATACATTAATACACATACATAATATATATTAATCGACTATAATTTTGGAAAAAACAACACAAATTTTTGAAAGTGTTTATTTTACTTTTTTCCACTTCAATGGCTCGTTCAAAATGTCCTCATATAATTCGGCAAACTTATCTGCAAAATCTTCCTTTAGTTTTGAAATATCTTTCCAGTTAGACAAGGAAAGCCAGTTCATTTCTTCAGGTAATTCTATATCATCTTCAAGATCACTTCCCCTGCAGAAAAAATCTATTTGATTTTGAAAAATGTGACCAGCATTTTCTTCAATTTTAATACAAATTTCAAAAGAAAATAATAGCTTATCTTTATCATATAAGCTTAAGCAAGCATAATCGTATATATTTTTTGTTAAAACATTTATTATATTTTGTAAACGATGTGATAAAACATCATCTTTGATAGCTTTGTTAAGTGAACGTTTAAATATTATCAGATAATTATCTAAAGAAAATTGATAAAGGGAATTTACAAATGTCATGTTTAATAATGCAAAAAATAATATTGATCCTCTTTCAGCAACCGAACGAAAATTGTTTCGAAGTTCATTGATGTCTTTGGACATAGTCTCTGCAACACAAAGCTTTGTTATGACTTCACTTGCACGGCCCTTAATATTGTCTAAAGTTGGAATTACGTCTGTCTGGCTCGTTATATTGTCTTCAATCGATATGATTTGTTTCAAAAGTTCATCTTCTAATTCTTGTAAAACTATTTGTTTTTCATGTATTTCAAGTAAAACCTTTTCTTTTGCGTTTTCAATATCAACTCGTTCATGTTGCAAAATTATAGATAATAATTCTTCTTCTAAATTCTGAGTAAATACAACATTATTAGTTATATTCAAGATATTTATGACTGTATTTGATTAACTTACATGTTTCGTCATGGTATAATCTATAATCGTAGTTTTTACAAATAAAGAAGAATCGAAGTTTGGATTAGAACTATTCGTCAATAGATATAGTCGGAAATTAGGATGATAAGGTATTCTCTTTCCATTTATTATACATATTCGTTTTGTTAAATCTGTAAAAAGTAATATCAACTTACATTTTAATTATTTCTAGTTAAAGTAATAATTTGATATTGTAATTACCAACCGTTTTGAATATTCATTGAAAATAAGTTATTAAAAATAGGATCAATAAAATCGATATTTTGAACTATTAAAGAAAATCCATTTATAATAGTAAATTCTAATAACTGTATAAAATTTTTAGCATTTGATGAGCATATTTTTAAACTATTTGATTCAATTTTTTTAATCCATGTGAAAGCTTGAAATTGAGGATCAATGCACAGTGGGACTTTTAATGATTTCAGCATTAATATAGTGTTTTGTAATGATAATTCATCTGACGGTAATCCTTCAGAAAACCATCTGTAAAAGTAATTTCTCTTAAGTTCTCTTAAGTTATTATACTAGGATACATTAAGGAATTTTAGTCGGACTGTAATTGGGAAAATAACGGTGAGCCTTGCAAGACTCTACCATGGCCTACGTTTTCCTACTAGGTCCTGCCTAGGCGCAGCGTTATTTTCTATACTTGATATATATAGTCTTAATTTTTAATAATATATTATTTTATATTAGACATACTTGCACATTTCTAAGTCATTACTCAATTGGTTTTCAATTCTGAAAGGCTGTGAAATTGGTATTTCCTTTTCTAACACACTCTTTTGCCAGTTATCATATATCATTTCGTTTCTGAATTCATACATAAATGGAGCACAATATATTAAAAATCCTGCACAAATCAAACAATTTCCATACAAATTTACAATATTAATTTCTAAGTCCCGAGATTCATTTTTCCAACGTAAATTTTCTGATGACAATGCGTCAATTAATTCATCCAAAACTGTAATTCGTTTTTTTAAGTATTCCATCTCTTTTTCTATTTTGTCACGTTCATCTAAATTTATAGTATATTTTACATTTGCTTCACTTAATTTTTTCTCTGTTAATTTCAACTGTATTTCATCATTTTTCATATTTTTATCGAGATTTTCAGTATCTGTTTGTAAGCTTTTTAATTTGTTTGTTCTTGTTTTCACCTAAATTATACAAATATTAAACATATATAATTATAATAAAGTATTAGTTATAGTTATACTATATAAGATAATTAAATTAAATTGATATTTTACATCTTTGTAAACAACACAATAATCTATAACAGAAAGAATAAATTTATAGAATTCATAAGCTGGTTTAGAAATTTTTTCAATTTGGTTGACATCGTTTATTTTTTCTATGCGTTCTTTTATTGCTAATTGCTTTTTCTTATTTATTAAATCACAATTTATTTCTTTTAGCGATAACAAGAAGCCTGCATCATCTATCGTATCTTTCAATCCACTCCAAGATATATCATCTGAGCCAGATATCAAAGCAATGCATTCGCAAATAATTTGTACTGTTTCCGGAGGATTTTCATAGGAACTGAAATGTATTAAGTAAGATTAGAATTCGTAAATTAATACACATTTTAAATAATAATGGATACCAAACCTTATATTTTCAATATCACTTTCGTTTAAATTCCCAATGTCTTCTTTAGCTGCACTTAACTTGTTTTGTGCCACGAGTAAGGACTCAGAAATTTCATTTTGTTCTTTTTTAATCATTTCTGATTGACTACTAATTTGTTTCGTTTTTTGTTGGCATTGATTTTTAATATCAACAAAAATTTCCTGATTTTCCTGAATGTATTTGACTAATGTCTTACAATTGGTTGTTAATTCACCAATTTTTTCCTTTTTATTTCGTAAATTCAAGGATAAGTTCTCCGAAATGTTTATAATTTCCGCGATCTTATTTAATCCTTTAAATAGAAATATACATAAAATACAAAAATACGTAAATTTTTTATTTTATATTATCTAATATATAGAGGAAAATTTAGTCAATCGAAATTTCTGAATTAATATGTTGAACAAAGTTTAACCGAGTGTTTTGAGTACATTTAACTGAACGTTTTAGTTACACTTACAAAATAATTGTGCAATTCAGTTATTAAAAAAAAAATAATATAGTCGTTGTAGTCAACAATTATTATTGTCAGTAAAATTCAGTAAATTTGAGTAAATTTAGATAGTTGTTTTCACTGACATTGTGCATATGTTCATAATGATTGTTGCATAGTGATTTTCACAATTGTTTAATAATATATAGTAATACACTTTATAACTGACAATTCAGTTAAATTTATTGAGAAGTAAAAAAAATTGCCACAGTGTACAATTTAAATTCATACCTCCTGATAAATGATTCAATTGTCCACTAAGTTCATTTCTTTTTTTATCTAAAATTGTCAAGTATAATTTTAATGAATCAATATATTGTTTTGGAGAAATGTGATTAAATCTGCTGTACTTCATAAAGTGTCGAGAAACATAATCTTCCATGGAGTTATAAATGTGTATAAAATGTTCCACGATTTTCATACGATAATCCTTGGGTATAGTAGTGTTCTAAAATAAAAGTATAATATAACTAAATTCAACATTATTATGTCTAATTATATTTCTATAATAATAAAAGCATTACCTTTTTCATAATAATATCAGCAATAGATACAAAAGCTTCTTTAGGCCAAGGCGCCATCCAGTTTATTGTTGTATTATTAATAAAACTTGGATACATGCGACAATACTTGGGAAAGTTTTGATTTAATGCATTCATTGATAATACAATATGCAAATTATTAACACATCTCTCTTCAAACTTTAACCATACATTCTCTCTGGAAATAAAAAACGTATTATATCTATTTGAAATATTTAATATTATTTCAAATAAAACTTCCATTGTTAGCAAGACTTAATAATGGTTTTTATTAAAAAGCCATTTTCTCGTTTGTTGTTATGCATTTACATATTTAATTATCGTAACAACTTACTTAATGATGTTACATTCTTCAGTGGCATGCTTATTGTTTCTTATTATTATGTTTTTTTCTTCATCATTAAACAGAGTTGAAACTGTTCCAGTAGTTAATAAATTATTTACCAATTCTAATAAATTTTCATCAGTTATATGTGAATCAGCGAAGAAAAATACAACATTTTTGTTATTAACCCCAGCAATATGAAAAAGTCGCTTCAGTTCTTCGCGAAATGACATTTCATTGAAATCTCGATTAATTGTGATTTTGAAAATTTCGCATTCTGCAGCAAATGATGCCAACTTAACCACGGATGCTTTTCCAATGCCATTCATACCGACAATAAGCATGTGACCTCTGTGTAGTCGAAGAATACGTTGAACTTTACTTAGATTTTCGAGGACGTAGTCGAAGAGAATTATATCAATTTTGTCATTTTCATTTTTGGAATTATAACTCTCCAAAATCTAACATAAGAAAATAAATTATTGATATAATAATAAATATGAAATTAATTTAATTTCTGTAATAATGATTCCTTACTACCTCGGAAAAAAGACTTCGAATAGCTTCGAAATCAAGAAGATCTTCATAAAATCTAGATCTTTTCTTTTTACAAACATTTCTAAAGTCACCAAATAACAAAGGTTCTCTGAAAACGTAATTCAGTACTTCAGTTTGATACCATTTGTCTTTAACTGCTTTTTCAATATGTTCTTCAATGATTTTAAGATCCTGCAAAATATATAATAATTTAATGAATTAAATTTTTCCTTGCAAAAATAAAATACGCACATTAAGGTGATAATTATATGCTAAATTTACATTTTCATTATTTATACCATCACAAATAGATCTACAAAATTCATTTCGCCATAAACGAATGAATTGCTTTTCATTCTGATAAAATTTTGCATCACTTTGACAAATTCCAGCAAAAATCTTCGATAAGTCACGCATATTAAATATGTAATGGAATTTCCAAGGTATAGGCAATAATTTTTCAATTATCATCTGTCAAATTACTTGTATTATAAATAATAGTTTATTTATATTGTTATTAACTAAATTGCATACGTTTTGGTTAAATGTACCTTATATATGTCTATCGTAATGTGCACGATGTTTTTCGTGAGTTCTTGAATCTTTGGAGCAAAAGTTTGAACATGTCCAGTCAAAATTGTTGTATAAATATAATTTATTGTTTCATCACTTGGAACTGTGATGTAATAAACAGAAGTTAAAGATACAAATCTAGGATCTACAGTAAACTTATCTCCCTTAATTAGTGTCGCTATTGCCAGATAAGCTAAATATGAGACAGAGTTGATTATAAAGTGTTTTTTAAATAATACATCGACAAAATGATATAGTTATGAAATTATAAAGCAAAAACCAACATATATCAATCAGATTTCTCCAGTTGAAATCGTGTTCCAGGTCATATAGGCCTTCTCTTTCGATCATCAGTTTGAGCAGAGCGATGGGCTGCTGACTACCATAAATATCCACAAATGGCATTTGCATGTCATCAATGAAAACAATAAGTCGTTTCCCCGCTGCTGGCCCATAAATATTTAACGCTCTTCTTTCAATTATCGAGTCAATATTTTTTTGAATATGAATGGATGTTGTTCGCAAGGAAAAGTTCACGAATAATGTATTCTAAAAAATTGTTACCATAATAATAAGTTAATATTTCATGCAAAAAATACCATTATAGTTAGTTAAAAAAAAAAAAAAACAAAATTTAATATACTAACAAATTTATCAGGATTAAGATTTTGCAAAAATTCTTTAACCATAGCTGATTTTGAAATACCAGTTTCTCCGATCAAAATAACGGGTCTTTGGACTTTTGTCATTAAATCCAAAAATTGAATGGTTCTTATTTTATCAACAGTTGGAATTAAAATGTTATTGAAACACTTGTTGTTTTCATACACATAATTCGGTATTAATTGTTTTAAAGATGTCCAAATTTTTTTCTTAACATCAAATATGTAATCGTATAAAGTAGGGAATGAAATAGGAATTTCTCCTGGATAAATAATAAAAATTATTAAATGAAGAATATTTTTTTTAACTTCATTTTGATTTAATTTTAATTTAATGATGATTGCTTTATAACTTTATATATAAGTATACTTCGTGTTGCTGGTTTTTCTTGAGAATCATAAACTTTAGTAAAGCCCGATGTTCTTTTTATAAAATCATCAAATTTTGTTCGTGATTGTTCTGTTAATGACGCTCCAAGAGAAAAATAACATGCCTGAATGAAAACAGCTTCTAAAAATTCATCTAAACTACAATCATTTCCTTCATTTCCATTATGTGAGTTTTCTTCGGCAATTGAATAGTTTGTTTCTTGTTCATACGAATACATTGCATCAATTACATAACATAATTGAGTCACCTAAAAATATATTTATGAATGAAGTTCAAGTAATTTTCTTTTGACTTATAGAATTCAATGAAAATTGATTTGAAATATTTTTTACCATATTGACACTTGTTTGAGAAATAACCATATTAAGTGGTTGAAATGTACTTTTATTTGATATACCCAATATAAATTTTACGCCATTATCAACATATTTTTTCCGAAGTCTAGTCAAACAATCTTTTTCATCTTTTAATTTATCATTAATCCATCTATCAAAATAAAGTTGATAATCTGAAATTCCTGAATTAACATATATTATACTCGTTTTAGAGATTGTTGTAGGACAGGCATATGATACATTTCCAACCTTAAATAAATTATTCTATTAAAAAATTTACTCTCAAAAAACAATATATATTTAATTTACGTAGGGTTGCCACCTAGAGTGCATTACTACTTTATTCAAAATTGAGATTATAAAATTTCAAAAATGAATTTAATTTTTGTAAAAATAAACATTCAAATTTAACAACAAACAGTGTAAACATTTTTAAAGATTTTTTGTAATAACACTTTTTATTTATCTTATTTTCTACTAATATGATCATATTAAATTTATGTTTCCGAATTAAATTAAATTAAAGTTATGCGTCGCTAAATGCAACACAATATACGTTTTCGTAGTCAAGAAATAAAAATTTTGAAATCAAAAGGTGGCAACCGTATATCTAATTATTTGTAATATTTTATTACTTCATAAAGTAATCTGCAGTTTTCTTGCATATGTATTGTTTTTTGATTAGCAGTAATTAACATTTTGCTATCCATTACACAATGCAAATATTCAATCCAAATAGGATCAACTTCGCCATCAAACAAAATGTAATGGAAATCGTTTGTTTGGTTGTATAATTCTTCATTGATTGTGTAAAAAATACTATTAAAAAGGCCATTATTCCAGTCATTGGACAAAGTATTATAATATCCAAACAAGTGATCTATACTGTATGCCTACAATGTGAATACAAAAATTATACGAATTAAATCTTTAAGTAATTTTGAAGGTATGTTTTAATAGATTTCACCTTTGGATTTAAAACATGTAATTTCGTGGATTTCTCTAGTTCAGACTGTGTTTTACAAAACGCATCGACAATTACAGATTTGCCACAACTAGTAGGACCCAGAATCATTGTCGAACTGTTAAATTTCAAAGTTTGATGTAGTTGTATAATTTTTTCTATCTGCTCATTGAGAATGACATATTTTTGTTGGGAAAGTATATTTATTGCCATTTTTTTAAATGCTGAATATTCTATTTTGAGACAATGAGAAGATGGAAAAAGATCCTTTAAAAGTCCCAAGAATAATGATACATCTTCCGGAACTAATTTATTAAGGTTAACATTTCTCAAAGCTCCAACAATTACTGCATCTTCAGTTGTATCAGTTATAGATTGTTTAATATTATTAGCTATTTCAAGAACAATATGCGTTGTTTTCAATCCAAAATCATAATGCCGTTGCTTGCTGAATTGTCTAGTAGCTAATTTATTGAAAGTAACAATTTTTTTTGCAAGTGCTTTATATTCAATGAATCCAAAAGTTAATAATTTAATTTCGCAAATGTATTCTGTATCAGGTATCATACAAGTTGTCAATCTAAATAAGTTCTTTATGGTCGCAGGTAAATTATATCGATGCATACTTGTGAAGTTCATTGTAATGAATATGCTAAGTTTATGATCCAGTTTAACATTTTGACCGTAGAACTGAAAAAAAAATTTTAATGAATGAAAGTTATGTCATAAATAGATATTAACAATAAAATAAAAATCTGCTTAAGTGCCACTGTTTTCGACATAATTATTGACATATTTTTAATATTTACACATTAAACTTGCATATTACCATTAGTTTACTTACATATAAATATTGACACTTGCTTTTAATAGCTAAATAAATGAATTGTAACTGAGATGACAGAATTGAAAGATAATTTGAATCAATCCTATCAAACTCATCAAAACAAGCCCATACACCACATTGGATTATTCCTTGTAAGGTGTTCTTCATTGAATAGTAATTAAAATGTTTTCCACAATTTATCACAAAACAAAAGTAACAAAATGTATTTGACAAATCTTCTATAATTGCAGTTTTTCCTGTCTGTGTGGAACCTATAATTTTCATAAATATAACTCTTATATAATCATGTACAAAGTGTAATAACTTATTAATTTCGTAAATTTCTACATAAATAAACGTTCTTTTTGTAAGTGTAGGTAAAATTGTACACTTTAAGATGTTTTTATTAGAAATTCGATTTTCATGTTCCGCCATCAAGGAAAATCAGAAAAATCAAAGCATCATTTTTAATTTAAAAAATGCGATATTTAATTTTTTCTATTTTCCCTGTGTGCTAGAATAGGGTAAAAAGCATTATAAGTATAATTCTATATAAATTTAATGTATTAATTTGAAAAAGTTGAAAGTGCCGCACCAATATTGGTACTGCCGTACACGACAGATTAATACAAAATTGATAAAACCAATCATTAGCTTGCTCTCAATTGAGTAGAATCTAATAAATCTATAATCTTGGCTATATAAGAACCATGGGCCCTTGGTTATGTAAAAAATATACTGTGCAGAATATATTTATAAATAATTTTTTACCTTGTAAAGCTCCTCCTAATTTTGTTGAAACTGCTTGTGTGAGAGATAAAATAACTCTTTCTGTCACTGGAGTAATAACTACTTTATTACTCGAATCTTTAAATTCATAACCATATTCAAATGAATTGTGACATTGCCGTATTTCAATGGAATTATTTTCATCCAACCAATAAAATCTGAATTAAAAAATGATTGTTACTAATGTACGATGATAATTGCAAAGAGAAGGATAAAATGTTATAATAAATTAAGTTATAATTATGTTTGATTATAAAATTTGTATATAAAAATATTACCTTAAGTGTTTCTGCCATTCAAAATCTTCAGAATTCGTTACTTTGTAAAGTATCAAATTATGCAAGATATCTCGGAAGTGTATGTTGCTTATTAATAATCCATCAATTTTATTTTTGTCAGTATGTAAAGTACTGTGAGTTTGTACATAACTGATTAATTCTTTTACATTGGTACTAATATTTGTGAGACACTATTAAAACGTTGAAAGGCTTTAATATGTTGCTTTTAATCAAGGGACAAAGAATAGTCTACAGGGTGTTTCACGAAAAGTGTAACAAGTCTATATTTCAAAAAATATGTATCAAATCCAAAAAATGACCTATATAAAAGTTGAATATTTCAAATAGTCCTATTCAATACATGTAAAATTTTAATTCCTTTCCTCTATTAGGGGGAGGGGGGGAGTAGCTTCAAAAATTTTAATGTCAACCTCTAATTTTTTTGTATTCCCAAGTTCCCTGAGCAAAAATAAACATATTTTATTTGTATAATTTTTCAGAAACGTAGGTCTTTTTATGGTTTTAAGACATTGTTTGTCTTTTTTTGAGCTTTTCACGTAGGCGAACTGTAAATCAATTTGACTCACTTGAACATTTGCAAAAACACATGTATCTTACATTTTGATTTTTGTCATTATAATAAAAACGTCTTTTGTTAATGCTTTGTTAATTTACCATTTTAACAAGTAAAAAATTAATAGTAACATTAATTTGATATAGAAAGAAATATGGATTGAAAATAGAATATATTTATTTTCTTATTAATACAAATTAATTGAAAAAAAACCACTGGCAGCCACAACAGGACCTGTGTAGATACAGTACTAATTGTCAGTGGTTGATATCTGTAAAGTGCCAGAGTATATTGGTGTTTCATCGCAGTCCTGGCTCGTACTCCATTTACAACGGTCACCAAAGGGTGAATAGTACAGTGCCAGTGCTCAGCCATTCGACAATTTCTATTTGGGCTTCGCGTGCAAGTTAGACGAAAAATATTTTATATGCTTCTCAAATTATATTAGTATTCATGTTATTGCATTTATTTACATGTTTGTGTACTTGATCAATACTTTTTAATTTTATTTATTACATACATGTTTGATTTCATTACCTCATTCAACAAATTTGTGTTTCCATTGGATATATTATGAAAACTGTTTTCGATCATTGCTGTCCATTGTATTGAATTGATAACAGATATTATCATTCCTAGCAAACTAGGCAGCTGTTTCAAAAGTGATATGCTTATCTAAAATATGTATTGACATATTTAATTGATTTGATAAAATATATTACGAACATTGCTTAACTAAATTTTTATATTATTAAGGTAGGACTAACGTGAAAACACTTTTCTTAGAATTTCTTCTTAAGAAATATGTTTTAATCCTATTAGAGGGCGAAGAACTCAATTAAAAATCAAAATGTATATAATCAAAATAATCATTTATTCAATTATTGACAGTCTTTAAACGAACTCATTTACGAACGTGTCAGATCGCGAAGTAATAACTTTGGAAAACAAAAGAACATTTCAGATTTTATTTGAATATAATTAAACACGTAACGATCGACGAATACATTCAAAAGTTAACAAATCCCAAAAATGTCAGCCCTTTTGACTGTTTAGGTACTGAGATATTGATTGCTAAATATAGGTAACTTAACATTAACATTATAGGCTAATATACTGAGATCAATGCTTCTTTATTAATGAAATAATTGCTATTCTTAGGATTTTTTTATATAGAATGTATACTGTAAACATATCGAAATAATTATTATTACACTGCTTAGTTTTTAAAATTAATGCAGTTAAATATAAAAGAAAATTTATATTTTATACAGGTAACAAAATTTCATTAGATTTAATGAAAAATGTTGTTGCAACAATAATGTACACTTAGAGAAAAAATATATAAAAAATTACTAGACTCTGTAGCAATGTATAAGGACAAAACAAAATAATAGTAAAAAATTAGTAGCCTTTTTAGTATTAATAGTTGTATTTTCAATAAGATTTGATAAAATGTTCTTAAATTTTCTTGAAAACAAAGGAATTATTACGTAAAAGTTTCGTAACTTTTTGATAATACTTTGTTTTGTCCTGACATTGCTACAGAGTCTAGTAATATTTAATATATTTTTTCTCTCAGTGTATGATATAGTAATATCATACACTGAGTAATAGTAATAGTATGTAATAGTAATAGTAACACTAAGTAATAGTAATAGTAAGAAATAATTCAGGATTATGCATATTTTATAATTGAAATACAAATACAAATTAAGATCGACATCTAGTAAAATCTACTCGGGCTAATTGATTATTTTGATATATTTTTTAAAGTAAAAATTGTGTCTTTTTCTTAATATTATTTTTTAATAAAAGTTAAACTAAATTTGTTTTAATGTTGCGACTGTCAATGAGCAATTAATAATTATGAATTAATCTATTATGTTATTTCACATAAATGATAATCCTTATAATAAATAGCGTGTGTTATGGTGAAGTTGGCTTTTAATCGATAGCTGTATTGTTGCCAATTCCCTGGCTTGTGATTGGTGGTCTCATTTTCAATTAAAAAAAGTTGGAAAATATAATATCGAAATTTTCAATGTTGTTGATGTGTCAAAATGTCACCATATTAGGTTATATTTGCATTTCATAAATCTTAAATTTTAATTTAATTTAGTATACATATAAATGTATTGTTTTACTGTCTTAATATAGTGTTTTATTAAATTTTAGTTATTTAACATTTAAAAACTTTAAAAAAATAGGCGCGCGAAGCGCGCTTCAATTCTAGTTTATATAAATAGCTGATATACGTGGTTATATTTGATTAAATTGCTTTTGATTACTTATATGTGCGCGTTTGAGTATTTTTGATTTGCGCTTATGATGACAAAAATGAATCATTTGGCTTTTCCTAATCACCACAGAATAGTGAAAACGGTGAACGCTTTTATAATAAACGCGTGAACTTTTTATTAAAAAATATTAAAAAATAAACGGAAGGACTTTTTGTCATAAACGGCTGAGGCGCTTGTCCAAAACGATCAACTGTTTGTATACACGCCTCAGCCGTTAATGACAAAAGGTCTTTCGTTTATTTTTTAATATTTTTTAATAAAAGGCTCACGCGCTTATGATAACAGCGTTAACCATTTTGACTATTCTGCGTGTAAACTGAGCTGCACATAAAGTTACTGTTTTGGTAAAAAAAATGATGAGTTGTCCATAGGTAAGTAGCCTTTTGGTAAGTTGTAAAGGGTTTCAGATTCTATCCTGTTTCAGTAACTTTTTCAAATACAGTTTATTTAATGATTTTAATGGATTTAACTTGATTAAACAGTCGTGTATTGTACTTTGTAATTCATTTTACTTAAAAGTGTAAAACCTTAAAAAATTATTGAATCTATATATATGATACGCTCTAATTCACGATAGTCCTACCTGAAGATCTTACGATATAAAA